>JAECUM010014477.1:0-46189 GCA_016617855.1 Megalonaias nervosa
TGAAAGTAAAACGATAAAATGGTAACGGTGGTAAACAAATAAAGCTTCCCGATCAACGGGGAGAGTAAATGGTGTATGGTAATGAAAAAAAATGAAAAGTAATTAAAATTTAGGGACGGTATATATATATATATATATATATATATATATATATATATATATATATATATATATATATATATCACATAAAACTGTTCAAGGTGATAGCATAAAAGCTATAACTTTTAATAAATGCTTATTTCCTTCAGGAATTTTATAATACAAGTCACGCTCACTGTATCAAAGAGCTCCTTAATGACATGCACATTGTAATACTGATCGCGCATAGGTTGGAGCTCGAAACACTCCAACATAAAGTGCTTAACAGTGAATGGTTCATTGCAAGAAATGCACTCTGGTGGGTCTTCTCCTTTTAGAAGGTGGGAGTGGGTTACATATGTATGACCAATTCGAATTCTTGCAATGACTACCTCCTCCCTACGGACGGCTCTGAAAGAAGGAATCCATTCTCCAAGGGTTGGCTTGATGGCTGGTTGGTTGGTTGAATTTTTACAGCGCACCAGCACTGTGAGACTATTTAGCGCCATACTAAAGGTTATATCTTTGATCATTTAAAAGTGGTAAAAGGTTTCGTATCGACCAGCGATGCGAAACCAAACAGTTGAAAGTAAAACGATAAAAGGGTAACGGTGATAAATAAATAAAGCTTCCCGATCAATGGGGAGTGTAAATGATGTATGATAATGAAAATAGATGAAAGGTAATTAAAATTTGGCGACGGTATATATAGCACATAAAACTGCTCAAGGTGATAGCATAAAAGCTATAGCTTATGATAAATGTTTACTTCCTTCAGGAAGTCTATAAGACAAGACACGGTAACTGTATCAAAGAGCTCCCTAATGTCATGCACATTATAATACTGATCACGCGTAGGCTGGAGGTCGAAACACTCCAACATAAAGTGCTTAACGGTGAATGGTTCATTGCAAGAAATGCACTCTGGTGGGTCTTCTCCTTTTAGTATGTAGGAGTGGGTTAAATAAGTATGACCAATTCGTATTCTTCCAATGACTACCTCCTCCCTACGGACGGCTCTGTAAGGAGTCCATTCTCCTAGGGTTGGCTTGATGGCACGAAGTTTGTTATTCACGGCATCATTCTGATGTAAACATTCTTTGATACTACGTTTAAAATCAGTATACGGTGTTTTAAAATCAGATGGTTCTAGTGATAGGGCCATTTTAGCAGCGCGGTCTGCTTTGTCATTACCTTTAATTCCAATATGGCTGGGTAACAAACAGTATACTATATTGTGAGAGGTGCTCAGCTTAGTATGTTTAAGGAGAATATTGGCTAATAATGGGTTCTCCAGTTTTCTGTTATGTAGTGACTGAAGTACTGATAGTGAATCGGAGAACATGATGATGTTTAAAATACGCTTGCTTTCAATATATTGCAAAGCAAGGTCTATTGCTCTGATTTCGGCTGAGAAAATTGATGTACCATTTGGCAAGAGAACTTTTGTTGTGTGTTTTCCACTAACGAAGGCTACAACAGCCTTTTCCTCATCTTTTGATCCATCAGTATATATTTTTGTATAATTTTCAAGTTGGGTGAGGAGTTCATGATACGAATTGTGGAATATGGAAGGGTTTGTCTCCGATTTGTTCGATAGTGTAACGCAAAAAGTACTTTTGGTTGTTGAAGTAGCCAGGGAGGTGTTTCGAAGACGGACGTTTTCTGAAATTTTGAAAGATCAATTTTGGTACTGTAAAGGCATGGTAATATTCTAATGCCAAAGGTAGGTGTGGCGTTTGGCTTATTTTCATATAAGGTTTTGTATTTGGGTTGAAAAGCAGCCGAAAAAGCAGGGTTCAGAGGGTTTGATCTCAATTTGAGAGCATACTGTGCAGAAAGCATTTCTCTAAGTTGTGATAAAGGTGGTTCGTTCGCTTCAACGAGTAGGCTTTCACACGGGGATGTCTTAAATGCTCCCAGAGCAAGTCTTATTCCCTGATGATGAATTGGGTCAAGCATCTTCAAATAGGACTTCCTAGCTGAACCATAAACAACGCAACCATTGTCTAGTTTCGAGCGAATAAACGTTCTATATAAACTGGGGATGACTTTTCTATCAGCATCCCAGTCAGTGTGCGCTACTACGTTAAGTAAATCTAGAGATTTCAAGCATTTAGCTTTCAAATTCTTCATGTGTGGAATAAAGTCAGTTTTCTGTCGAAGATAATACCTAAAAATTTTGTTTCATCAACAACTGGAATAGGTGTTCCCTCCAGCCTGAGTTTAGGTTCGTCATGATGTCTTCGCAACCACAGGAGTCTGCAGTTTTATCAATAAAGCACGACGAAATTTCTGACAACATGAAATCACCTTATCGGTATTATAAATTAATAATACCGATAAGGTGATTTCATGTTGTCAGAAATTTCGTCGTGCTTTATTCATAAAACTGCAGACTCCTGTGTCGCAACTGACATAAATGCATACATACAGTTTTTGATTTCGAGAATTTGAAACCGTTAGTATTGGCCCAATTTTGAATCTTGTTGATATTTTGCTGTAGTTGTCTTTCAATTGTATGCATGTGCTTGGATAGGTAACATATTAAAAAGTCATCAACGTATAGAGAGTAATCCACACCAGGAGTCAGACACTTGGTGATGCTATTAATTTTTATGTTGAAAAGCGTCACCGATAAAATACTGCCCTGGGGCACACCCATCTCTTGCACGTGCATATCAGAGAGGGTGGAGCCCACTCGTACCTTGAATTCCCTGTCTGAGAGGAAGTTTGATATGAAAGAGGGCAGAAAGCCTTTAATACCCAGATCGTGCAGGTGATTTAGTATTCCGTACTTCCATGTTGTGTCATAGGCCTTTTCCAAGTCAAAGAAAACCGCTACTAAGTGTTCCTTCTTGATGAAAGCGTCGCGAATAAATGTTTCCAGTCTAACCAGATGATCATTGGTGCTACGATCATATCGAAAGCCACTTTGGAGAGGAGATATTAAATTGTTGGTTTCCAAATACCATACAAGCCGAGAATTGATCATTCGTTCCATTGTTTTGCGCACGCAGCTAGTCAGTGATATGGGTCTATAGTTGGTAAGATCTGCGCTATCTTTGCCTGGTTTGGGAATTGGTATTACTGTTGCTTCTTTCCAAATTTTTGGTACATTACCAGTAATCCATAAATCATTGAAGATTTCCAGAAGAACTGTTAATGATGGTTCTGGAAGGTGTTTCAAAAACTGGTAATGTATATCGTCAGGCCCAGCGGATGTATCATGGGCCTTATTCAAAGATTCCGAAAGCTCCGACAAAGAAAACGGTTGGTTATAACTCACCGAGTTATTCGATGTGTATTTCGACTGTGTTTTTTCTTTTTGAGCTTTAAATCTTCGGAAAGCTTCGGAATAATTAGACGATGAAGAATTTTTTGAGAAACAATTAGCAAGTACATTAGCTATTTCATGTTTGGTATTGAAATTGTTATTTAGTTTCAGATGTCGGAAAGAATTGTGTTTTCCCTTTCCATTTATTTTGCGGATCGTGTCCCAAACTTTCTTTATAGAGGAACGAGAAGTTAAAGCTGAAACATATTTTTCCATGATGGTCTTTTACTTTCTTTAATTGTGCGGCAAGGTTTGGCCCGAACAATACGGTACTGAGTTAAATTTTCGGGCGTTGGACGATTATTAAATTTTTTCAGTGCTTCTCGGCGTTGTCTAATGGCTTCTTTACATTCTTTAAAGAACCACGGTTTTTGGGTTCTTTTACAGTTCGGTGAGGACTTAGGAATGGATTCTTCTGCAATCTCAATTAAGATGGATGTAAATTGTCGAATAGGGTCATTGTCGTTTAGGACGGTATTCCTGTTAAGCCTAGCTGTACAAAGTGTTTCAAATTTGGCCCAGTCAGCCTTCTTTAAATACTACTGTGGAATTGCGTCATCAGTTGTAACGTTGGTGTTCTTAAGAGAGATTGGAAAGTGATCACTGCTGTGAAGGTCATCAGCGACCTTCCAATTATAATCCAAAAGTAGTTATGGTGAACAAATTGTCATGTCGATGCACGTGTATGTACCCGTTCCTGGATGCAAGTACTTCGGAGATTTGGTATTATATAGACACAAGTCGTGTCTAGTAATGAAATCTTCAACCTTTATGCCCCTGTCGCTTACGTAATTTGATCCCCATAAAATGTTATGGGCATTAAAATCACCGAGTGAAACAAATGGCGCTGGAAGTTGTTGAACAAGAGTGTCTAATTCATTTTGTAATAAGTTGGTGTTTGGTGGTGTGTAAATAGAACAAAATGTAATCAATCGATGTAGAGTGACACTCACAGCAATGGCTTGCAAATTTGTGTTTAAAGGGATGACTCTATGTGGGGCTCTATTGTTCACAGCAATAGAAACCCCTCCTGAAGCCCTGTCAACGTTCTGTAAGTGGGTGTTAAACAGGGAGTAGTTTTTAAGTGTGAGGTTATCCGTATCTTTTTAAAAAGTTTCCTGAAGGCATAGTATTGCAGGATCATATTCGTTTAAAAGCAGAAGAGTATCATTGTAATTGGCTCTAAGTCCTCGACAGTTCCATTGTATGATGGTGTTCTTCATTATAAGTTTAATGTGGAGATTGAGGAGCTAGGTTAGACTTTTCGCGGAGAGAATCTGTTTGGTTATTTCTCTGGAGGAAGTACGGGGATGATTATTTTGATGGTTGGTCTGGAGCTACTTTGAGAACATGGAGAAGTTTCTTCTGCATCCATACTCTCAAAGTCTCCAAACCTGTTATAGAGTTTGATGGGGTCATGTGACCCCTTGTGCTACCTATTTCCTTGAGATCTGTTTTTATTCTTTGGTGATTTTGTTGGTTGGGTATTATTAAAAGTTGTTTGGGTAGATGCTGTGTTTTTTGTGCTTAGTAATGGGGTGTGTTAGTGCTTGATGTTGACTCGGGTCGATCTGTCTGTGTTTGAGCGTCCTTCGTTGCATTGGGATTGTTCTTCACTACAGTGGAGAAGGATGGGCCAGGAAGAGATGTTTTTGCCTGTACAAGCTTTCTGGCCTCTGGATGGGGAATGTTAGCTGTGTATTTGACCCTCTGTATTTCCTTCTCCTGTTTCCAGGTATCACAATCCTTGGAATTGGCATGATGCTCCTTTCCACAGTTGACACAATGTGGAGTTGCTCTACACTCAGCTTTCTGGTGAGAATGGTCTCCGCATCGGCCAGATATTTGGCTTTTAGAGCAGCGGTCTTCATGATGGCCATATTTCTGACACTTATAGCATCGAAATGGTTTTGGAATGTACACATCAACCTTCACTTGCAAAAAACCAACTTTGACCACTCTGGGTACTGTTGGTTTACTGAAAGTGAGTATAATGGTGTTGGTGTCCTGCAGATTGTTGTTACGTTTAATACGTATTCTACGGACTGCAGTGACACCTTTGTTTTTCATTCCTTCAATGATGTCCGTGTCGCTGACTCCAGCCAAGACTCGACAGCGAATCACGCCTTTGGATGTACTGAGTGTTGTGTGGGCGAATGATGAGACTGGAATGTCGATTAATGTTTTCATTTTCTTGATGTTTTCTGCTTGACTACGTTGTTCACATTCAACAAGTATGCAACCCGTTTTCAACTTTTTAACGCTTTTTGGTGTACCGATCAATCCCGTTATTGTCTTTTCAGTTACAAAGGGAGAGAGTGCACTAAGCGGTTTTGAGGCATCTTTTAATTGTATAACCACGAAGCGTGGGAATGACTCTACACTGCATGGTTCTTCTTCCTAGTCAGATAGTGGTTTCGTTCGTTTGTTTTGATTTTTTTTGGAATTTTCCATTTTTTTTGGAAGACTTCAGCACCCGTGCTCCCCACCCACCATGGAGCCCAGCAAGGGGACACTTTTGAAGTGCCAGGGATACGCTGATGCTATACTCAGTCGGTAAAAATACCTCCCGATTGATCTGTTAAGCCACCGCCTTCTAGGAAGTCTTCTAAACCTTTGAAAAGGGAAAGTTAAAGGGATAGACTGTAGGGGCAACGGTGGTATCAAGAGAAGCAGCAGAGAGGGTGAACAGACCATTTTGCTTGAGACATTATTTATGAAAAATAAGCCTTTCTACGAAAAGAAAACCTTAAGGTCAGTGACGTTAAACCACAACCTCTAACTGACGTGAGATTTCTTAGGGTTAGATTATCTCGTTACTTTATCTCTGACTTTTGGTTTTTTTTATGGTGTGTTTATTTTACGTGTTGGTCACTCAACGTTGGTCGTTCACCCTCTCTGCTGCTGTAAATTAACCAAAGATTTTATCCAGACCTATACGATATCTAGATCTTGGGTCATGTAAATTTATTGTTATAAATCCGAACGGAACAGCTTGTGCTTTTGAAAAGAAGTTTCTAAACTTAATCATATCCATGTCCCCTGAACACCAAGTATAATAAATATTTTGTAAAGTATAATTATCTACTCCATTGAACACAATTAAAATATTGCAATTATCTCTGATTACTTTAGGAATTTGTGTGTATTTCTGAGTTAAATAAATAACGTCTGTATTTTTGTGACGGCCTCGCGAAAATATCCGAACTGGATTGGATTGTTTATCCAGCATTACATCATCGTATACTACGAGATTATTGATACATCCATCAAGATCGTCTATGGATGGAGCTTCATCGATATCGGTAATAAAATCAATAGCATCATTATCAGGACACGTCAGCGATTTTGCATTTTTATTAAAATCTTTAAGTACTTCGTAACATCGTTGATCATCTACAGATGGTGCTACTAAATATAATCTATCCCACTTGAGCCATCGCATTATCAGATTAAGTAATAATTGCGTTTTACCAGACCCAGATGGGCCAAGTATAATCGCTCTGATAGAATTTGGTAGCGCTGGGTGATGCTTGACTGGCTCTTGTTTTCGTGTCGCTGAAAAGTCAATTATATCCATAATAATAAATAATATGAATTTATACTGTGTTCGATATAGAGCGCATACGTCCACCAGTGGATTAACGACAATAACAACAAAAAATAACAAGCGCGCACTTACAGGCAGGTGTGTGAAATGTGGTACAAAAAATACAAATTTATTTCATTAAAGACAGGTGGAGATATCGCTGCTTCGTTAGGTAAATTACCAGGAGCTCCATGGGCAAAGTATCCTGGTGAAAAACATTTACACGGATGTAATTATTGTGGTCCTGGAACTCGTCTCGATATCCGACTCGATAACCAAGACCAACCAAAACCTGGAGAGTATCCAATAAACGCAATTGATCAAGCGTGTCACATTCACGATGTCGCGTATAAAAGTAAGGACTTACAACAACGACATCTCGCTGATATAAAATTAATTCATGCCATAAATAATGTAAAGGATAAATCACTTCGAGAATGATTAGCTGCTTTTCTGATAAAAGCTGGTATGAAAGGTAAAATAATGTTAGGAGCTGGTAATTAATCAACTGATTATTATCATAATAATGGAATCTGTTTATTATAGCCCAAGAGGATACTGGAGAGGTGAAGCAGTGATTAGTAAACTTGCTGAAGCAGCAAAAGTTTCATGTGATGTCGCTGCAGCGTGGTTAGCACGACAGGCAATATGGCAAATCTATCTACCACCACCTAAAAAAATTCAGCATGCACATTTTGATGTTAGTACCCCAAATGAAGTTCATCAAGCAGATATTTTGTTTTTACCACACGATACCATTAAAACTGGTAGACGTCAATACACATACAGATACGCGTTAACCGTCGTTGAAGTTGCGAGTAGATATAAAGAAGCAGAACCATTATCAACTAAAACAGCGACTGAAGTTGCATCTGCGTTTGAACGCATTTATCAACGTGGTGGTCTACGATGGCCACAACTGCTACAGGTTGATCCTGGCAAAGAATGTCTTGGTGCAGTATCATCGTTGATGAAGCGACATAACGTTAAAATCAGACGAGGACACACAGAAATTCATCGTGATCAGGCAATCGTTGAACGATTTAATCGAACGCTTGCTGAGCGGTTATTTGGATACCAATACGCAAGGGAAATATCTGCTGACTTTAAGTCCATGGAGAGATTTCGTGAATGGGTTGCAAGGTTACCGAGTGTGATAGCTGCGTTAAACAACGAAGTGACTCGTGTAATTTCTATGAAACCTTCTAATGCGATCCAAAAAAAATATATACCAATACAACGTAAATCTTCCTCTCAACCAGTACTAGGTAATGTTACCGTAAGATATTTATATGAACCTGGTGAACTTGAAGGAGGTAGAAAAAGAGCAACTGATCCTATCTGGAGTGTGACCACACACAAAATTTCTAGCGTGGTAAGGTCTACAGGTAGACCCGCAATCTACAGATTAGATTCAACTGCTCCTCAGCGTGGATTTGTACGCGAACAATTACAAATAATTCCTACGGATACACAATTACCACCGCGTTCACTTTTATAAACTTGCACAGTGTCCAGCGCCTCGACGTCGATTACATTCAAGACAGGTCAGCATCACATTTTTGCGTGTGTGACCAAGATTACTATTAATTCTATCAACGGTAAATTGTCTTGGATTATTACTCGAGTACTGCCATAGCATATTACAGTTACAACTTGCACAATGATTATTCTGTTGTGCTTTTAGTGTTATAATAAATTCAACATCAATATCAAAATCGCGATTATTTTTTTTTGTCACATTGCTTATAGCTCGCTAATTTTTTATTGATATCGACAAAGTTGTCAGGAATTTCTTCGGTTATTACGCAATCCATGATAACCCGGCCCAGTTGAGATATTCTTCTGACTCGAGACACTGCAAAATAAACTAAATTTGACCACTCAATACGATCATCGACAATCCAAATACTTGTATCGGTAATAGTTAATCCCTGTGACGAGTGAATCGTTATAGCGTATCCTAACGTCCACGGCGATTTATCCATGCTTAACGCGCTCTCAACAACATCAACAACAACTAAAACAATATCATTTAACACAAGATTTTGTATTCCACCACCAGGAATCTCAACATCAACATTCTGTCGTCGAGTATCTGCTGGGCGATAACACAATGGCACAGGTAGATTTGAAAATTTTTCTTTATGTAACGTAAATAATTGTTGTTGAAGTGTATCGCGAACTATTTTTCTACTTGCAACTATCAAATCAGCAGGTCTCCATGAAGTCCAAAAATTATTCATAGATGTTTCTGGAATTACTTTACGCATTATTTCACATTGTATTTTATCTGGCTGTAATCTTATTAACTTTTTAAACTCTTTTAGTGATTTATCAATAGCTCTAAGGTCATCAGTTATTTCTTCGTAATAATCTACAAATGTTTTCAGCCACTCATGTGGAGACGATCCAATGAAAGGTGGTGGTTGACCATGATCGCCACACATCACCACAGCAGTATTCTTCAATAACAGCCGATAAAGAAATATTTTTAATACCTCTAGCGACACCGTGCATATCTCGTCCCAGATAATAATTTTAGGAATATATTTCTCACGATGGAGTCCATGCGTCTCCGCACCATCTAAAGAAACTATGATATGTACACGATTTTACTCCTCGTTCTTTTATTTCTCTGGCGAGTTTATGTGTCGGTGTCAAAACAATCATATCAGAACATTTATTAAATAATTCAATCGCGCGTGTTGTTTTACCTGAACCACCACACCCATTAAGATAAACGGTTTTATGTCAAGCCACAGGATCACATACAGATGGTGCCGATGACATCATTGGTATTTGATTATTCTTGTAATATATTCTCGCAATTTTAACATCGGCGGATTCAGAATAAGTAATTATATCCTCACATTTTATTCTCCATTCACCCCATGATGCATGATCGTTAATGCGCAATAGTTTTAACAAATCCGCATATTTTTTGTTTATATAAAATGAATCTGTCGCGACTCTGACTGCATAACGAGGAAATCTGTTTATCATCGATAATAAATTTATCGAAACATACGCTAGCATCGAAGATCTTAAATGAGTAAACTGCGGTGACTCGCCATCAGTATAGCTCACAATTGTACCTAATTTAAATAAGCATTACTTCGACTTATAAACGTGTTTTTCTCCGTTGTATCAGCAATTATAAAATCGAGTTCAGCATCGTCCATGATTAATCTTGTACACGCTCGTTTATGATCATATGATCCTCCTTGCGTAAATTTACCGAATATTTTTCTACCGAGATCTTTTGCAAATTTTGCATCACTTTCTCTTCTGTATTCACTAACAATATCATCTTCAGGATCAAGAAAATCTCTTTTAACATCATTAATATTAAATACATCCGGTTCTGGCAACCAAACTTGTTTCTGCACGCGGTATGATATAATTGCTTCACTCACGCTCAACGACATTAAAATTTCAGCATCAAGCATATACTTTATTGATACTATTGGAGCCCAACGTCGCTCTGAAAAATGTTTTCCAAACCACGCATAAACAATCGGATGGAGATCCTCGTAAAACTCGAACGACTCTATACAGGCGAATCCGGTTAAGTCCAAAGGTAAAGGTCCGTTTATCGCTACTCTAGTCATCTCGTGTGTCGGATGACCAAATCTCTTAAAGTATCCAGAACACTCTCCGTATCCAAGAAAACTTCCAGGATAACACGCTACCATATCAACTGAGATAACGTCATTATAATTGTATTTAGTATTCCACAATCCACCGTGTCCGTATTCGATACAACTTTTCTGGACATCTTCAAGAAATGCCAATCGTGTCGGTTTCCATGAATTTTTCTCCTGAGCGTAGTGAGCAGCAATTGATGGAACGGTAAAACAGTTATTAAGTAATTGTTCAACCTTAATATGGACCGCTCCGGTGGCCTAGTGGTTAGAGCGCCCGCCTCGGATGCGGGAGGTCGTGGGTTCGATCCCCGGCCGAGTCATACCAAAGACTTACAAAAATGGTACTAACAGCTGCCTCGCTTGGCGCTCAGCATTAAGAGGTTAGTGTTAGGACTGGTCGGCCTGGTGTCAGGATAATGTGACTGGGTGGGACTTCATGCTACATGTGTGCGGCATGATGCCTCAGTGCTAGACATCACTATAAACTGCCACACTGCAGACATCGTAGCGATATGACTGAAAAATTGTTAAAGCTACGTTAAAAATCCAACACACACACAACAACAACAACCTTAATATCATCAGAGGTATATTTTAATGCAAGATTTTTCATTTCTTCGTGGAGAGATTCTGTACGATAAATATCACCATTAGACCGTACAAACTGATCATGATAATCATATTCCGATCTCTGAAACAGCCACACAGATACAGGGTCAATTTACTGATATTTCTGATAGCATCGAATACATGACCATTATAAAATTTAACCGTTCTGTCTCGTGGAAATATTGTTACTGCAACAGTCCATGCATGTGCGTTATGATCAATAATATCTATCGAAGCTCCTCTTGATTTATATTTTGGTTTGTACAAAATCTCTCCGGTTAACGTCTTCACTGTTATTGGGAATTTTAATTTCTTTCCCAGCTCAGCAACGTCGCTGATGGACGCTCCGGTATCTTTAACTGTTTCTGCCCAGGTGTTTATTTTTTTACGTCGTAAATCCGTTAAACCGTTTCCGCGTATCGCGTTTGTGAAGTGTTCTGTAACCCGTTCAGCTACGCAATTTATTCTTGACAATTTCATGGGTTTGAGATCCCCAACGTCAGGTTTATTATTTAACGGATATACCGCGTATACAACCGCAGTCACAGGGTATGTACGTTCGTAATACGGTTTATCAATACCAGTAAGTATTCCTGGTCTGGAATTTTTACTAAGAACAATATTATTTCCTGACTTGTGGACAGAATCACGTTTGTCACGAATAATCCAAGTGTCATCGTCTGTCTTTACAATAAATTTTATTAAAATAAAATATTTCTGAACAAGGTAGTCAATAACCTCTCTTCCTCGTTTGTCATTCATCACATTAACAGTATTTTCAATTCTGAATGTTGACCACACATGAGCCGCACCATCGTCGCGAAATTC
The DNA here is from genome assembly GCA_016617855.1 of Megalonaias nervosa. Taxonomy (NCBI): domain Eukaryota; kingdom Metazoa; phylum Mollusca; class Bivalvia; order Unionida; family Unionidae; genus Megalonaias; species Megalonaias nervosa. The sequence continues at coordinate 12,092 of JAECUM010014477.1, forward strand.
CTTTTTGGCCTCACGAATAATTTTTGTTATATCTTTATTCGTTAAAACTAGATCTTGCATCGAAAAACTAAATTTGTGTTTCGGCAGTCTGTCAAGATCAAATCTAACTCCCGCCGAAACGGCGGAAGGTTCAATCGCGGATAATTCCTGCATTATTATAATTAGGACAAATATATATTTAATTGAATTTTAATCTTTTTGTATATGATTCAAACAAATAATCGATGCCATTGGCTTATGATCGGATATACTTCTCCTTGGACAAAGCATGCGTAAACGAATTCTGCGGCTTTCATATGCAATGCGTTAGACAAGGTAGTTTAGGACCAAAACCGTGTGTGCGGTGTGGTGTTTTAGTCAGAGGAAAAACTCAATTATGTGTGCAATGTGGTGGTAAAAAATACAGAGAGCTGAAACGATATTACGATAAAAAAAAAATACATCTTCTGAATCCCCTATAAAAACCGAGGAAGATTATCTCCCTAGATTTTCAAAATAATGATTTAAACAAATAATATTAGTATATAAATGAAGCAAAATGAGTTTGTAAAGCATCCAATCATCATCAATTATGAAGCATCTCGTGATGGTGTAATTAGGAACTGTAGATTAAAGAAACCAGTCGGTAGTGTTATTAATACTGGTTATTTTGCATTTAATACCAATGGAAATAAAAATTATTTATCACATAGGTTCGTGTTCGAGTGTTATTTTGGGATCATTAAGGATGGATTTGTAATAGATCACATCAATGGTAATAAGCTTGATAACTCGCTTGATAACTTGCGAATTGTTACACAAAGTCAAAATTGCAAGTCCGGAAATACTGGCTACGGCGTACGATACGCAAGGGCTGTTAAATCCGTAAATACAGATGGTGAAGAAATTGTGTTTAAATCAATTAATTCTGCTGGTAAATACTTTAACATAACACCACCTTCAGTAAAATACGTGGCAGATAATATCAGGAGATGTGCTTTTTCCAAGAGATTTCTACAAAAAATCAGATTCCAGTATGTTAGTCTACCAGAACCTTCTTTATGAATCAATATCTCTTCCTTTTCCCTTTTTTGCTTTCATAGTTTGTTTTATGCAGGTGTTTTTTTTTCATTGATGCAATGTTCCTATGGTATCAGATGATTAAGCGAGACAACTCCCTCAAGCATAATAGTAAATATTGCAGTTGTCGTACTTGTTGTACTAATGATATCGTGAGTTTGGGTCAGAACCCACATTGCTTTTGCACCTTATCAAGTGGCTGAAGAGTCCAACCCTATAAGTAAGTATCGATATATTTTCCTTTTTCATAAAAATGATATGTAATTGTGTGTACAGTCAGCACGCAAATTTTCCTCCAGGATTTTGTTGTAATCAAGAAACAGCAAAATCCATTTGTCTTAAATACATATATTTAATAGAGATTTATACAGTTTAGAATGTTCCATAGAACACTGATGTTTCCAAAAAGCCCATTGTAGCTAATTTTGCTATTACAAAACAAAGAATAAGCTAACCTGAGTCACATATTATCTGTGTTATATCGGCTAATATATATCTCAGCAGTGAATTGTACATGAGGTTATTTTTAGAAATGAATGGCATTGCGTGTTCGTCCAACTTATCGATTATTTTAGTATCCTTGGCAACGTCTGATTAATACAGACTTTTAGCTGTGGGTTTTGTGTAATTTAGTTTCAAGCATTTGGAAACTGAAAATAAATTCACGTTTTATAATAAATTCTGATTTTATTAAGAAATCCACAATACATCACAAAAAATTCTGATTTTATTAAGAAATCCACAATACATCACAATAAATTCTGATTTTATTCTGTATACTTTAAGTACATTATGCGCTAACTATATAATAATATTTTCATTATATATACATACTGAAGTCCGGTGGCCGATTGCTAACGCGCTGGATTTTCATGCTCGAGGTCCGTGGTTCGATTCTCGTGACCGGCATACTGTCGGGCGAAGGCGATATTATGCCAAAAACCTCTTCTTTAGTGGGGGCGTGAGCTAGCCCGTCTATTGTTTCAATAGAAAATTTGTACACTCCTCCCACCATGTCACTTGGTGGGTGTAATTTTGCACTCCCTGGGTGATTATGATGGGGGGGGTGTGTGTGCAAAAATTTCTATTGAACGTAGAGAAGGCCCGTAGTATTGTCCTAGAGTTAAAGTTCTTAGAATTAAGTTTATATGTAACTGTGCTGTCCTAGGATAAGTTCTTAGAATTAAGTTTATATGTAACTGTGTTGTCCTAGAGTTAAAGTTCTTAGAATTAAGTTTATATGTAACTGTGCTGTCCCTATAAATATATGTTAATACGTTACTGTAAATATGTTAATACGTTACTGTAAATGCTGTTACTGTAAGTATGCTTGCTTGATTTAAGGGGCTACATAAAATCATAATGCCTAGACAGCCCTCTGAATTTCTAGTATTTCGTTTCGATTAGGAATTCGCTGGGGTGGGGTGGGGTGGGTGTTTATGCCTCCATAAGATAAGTTTATGTATAACCTCTGAGCCTACTAGGATGACCTTTGGCAACCTAGGGGTTTCACATGGGGTTAAACTGTGCTGTAAATACGCTTGCTGTAAATGCGCTACTGTAATTAAGATTCTGTGTTTTGTGTTGTCCTTAATTAAGATATAATCATATGTATATAATAATCATATGTATATAATCATATGTATATAATCATAATCATAATCATAATCATATGTATATAATCATCTTGAAACAGTCCTTAGGGACTATTATTTTTATTTTATTCTGATTTTATTTTTATATTAAACAAACATAATGAATATAATGAATTCTGAAAATATTAATGTTATTATTTCTGCGATTAAAATATTACAACATAACGGTGTAAATATATCTGATAATCTTAATCCTGAAAAAATTCTGTCTGACTTTGAATCATTAGAACAACGGAAATTAGAGAACAGGTACACTTTACCATCTGATTATAAATTCATGAAGTTTATCCAGCAGGCAATGTTACAGTCGCTGGCAGCAGTTACAGATAATCAGGTAAAACTGTTTGTACCTCTCTCAAATGCTATTGACAAAATTAAGTTAGAATTATCTCATGAATACGAACAGAAAAAGATTGTGAACCTTCCTATAAGACAGTTAAGAGAGCATTGTGAAAATGAAAGTGAAGGTGGAGTTAATGGTGATAATGGCTAAACAAAATCCATGGTAAGTATACAGGTTATTTACTTATTTTATTCTGATAATTACGATTTACCCCAGTAAAAAAAAAATTATTCTGATCCGAGTTAGATTCGGATATCTTTTTTTTTTTTTTAGTTTTGCGTTATAACGCTCAATGATCTCACATACAGATTAATACTTAAAGCTTCATTCTGTAAATCCAAAATACGTCCTATTTGGTCTGTAAGTTTAAAGTGTATCCTTGATAATAACAGATTATGTACACGTAGATAAACGGGGTTAACTGGTTCAGATACAATTAACCACCCGGGGGGCGCTTGAGGGCTAAATGAATATAATATATACCCTTGCTGGGCATGGCTAGACTTTGAAAGATCTACTTGATAGCTGTCATCAATTACATCACATACTAGATTGACTGCGATCGTTGATGTTATATTAACAATACCAGGCGAGATATGACGGCCTCCACCGTATGGATCGTTATTCTATTTAAGAATAACCGGTGGTAGGGTTATTTTTATCCACGTTGCAAATACTTTAGGGAAATATTCATCAATGACATCGTTTGAGTTGTTTTTTTAGTTTAACAGTATGAAATCCTGGTGTTGTAAGTGTTTGTAAATCTTTTTCTGTTATTTTGTAATGATCAAGAAATAATTGCTTAAGTTTTTTATCTGATAAAATATTTCCATTGACTTTAGTCGCAGCGTTTATAATACTTCGATTGGCGATATATAAATCAAATAAAATCCCATTTAAATGTTTTATTGTTTCGATTATCTGATTTTTTACACCATCGTCATAATGTTGTGATAATGAAATAAATAAACTTCTTAAATCATTAAGTGTTTTATCGTATTCAGGCTTAAGAGAATCTAAAAACATTTTAAAAAATTCTTCATCAACAATTTCTCTATCAGTCTTCGTCCTGGCGTCTTTGATGACATTAAATGCTGATCTAGTTATCTTGTGGATCCTTTGACCGTCAAAATCGGTAAAGTAATATATATCGTTGCTTGGATCTAATCCAAATGCTATATGAAGCCATTCATCCCTATTTCAATATTCTGGACGTTTTATAAATCTTTTTTCTGTTGTGAGAAATTCATTTTTGGTTGGTTCTGGAATTCCATTTGACCTTTGGTCTGGAGGAACATCAGGCCATCCTAACACAGATCTGATGGAACTTTGATAAATATCTACAACATAATCAGGGGAATTTATTTCAATCGCCGCTGATAATGTTGGTTCGTAAACAGCAATTGCTATTTTGGATTCTTTTCCTGTGATAGATTTAATTCTGCGTTGGAACTCATCATTAATCTGTTCTATTTGATAACAGCCCGTTGAAATTCCAACGACTTGCCAATCAGGAGTTCCATTGGGTTTATTCTTATTCGCAAATACCAGTGAATTATTTGCTGGTAGTCCACCAAACGATTTTGACCTGATATTTGGCCAGCTATGATAAACTCGTAATTGCGCTAGTGCTATTTCACTTGCTGGAATTGTAGTTGGAGAGTTAACGCTAAATTCAGGATTGGTCGAACTTAATGATATCATGGTAGTTTTTGACGGCGTTGTATTAGTGACAATCTGTTGTAATAGTCTTAACGCTGACATTATTTAAAATACTCCGTTATTTAATAGAACGCAATCTCGGGAATTCAATCTTCATTCTTATCACAGGTTACTTTATCACTAAATGCTTCATCATAGGTTTTCATTATCGTTGCGAACTCCTCATCAGATATTTTACCATCGCTGAGATACGCAGAAAGATACGATGATAGTTTAGAATAAGATGTTGTTGCTGTGTGTAGTTTTGTTATATACTCGTGTAATTTATCATTTGTACACGTAGATATCTTCTTAGTGATAATACTGAGAATGCCTGCGATAATCGTTGAAGTTGAAATGACAATTGTTGCAACTGAAGGTGCTGTCATTGTTATTGTTGATAATAATAATCTGGTTCCAGCAACAACAGCAGAAACTGAGTAAACAATTATATCAATAACAACCATACGCTTGCGATATTTTTTTACTTTTATTGTATAATCATCGATGATATTTTTTAGTTTGGTTTGACACTCACATACTTGAGTGTATCTGTGACGTTGAACGTCGATAAGTGAATCCGTCACTTGATTCATTATACAATAATAATGTCATTTAATTAAGTAATTAAACAGTTTCAGCTACGAATTCCAGGCACCACCAGTAACGTCTCAGGGACATTTCCGTTGATGTTAACATAAACGTTTCTTTGATGTCCTTGATTAGCATCACCAGTAGAGGATTATGATATACATTCGGTGATAATGAAGTGTCCGCAGTAATTTCCCAACCGTTCACAGATAGCCTGTATAACCCAATTATTTCTGCTGTATGTTCGAGAGTGTTATCGCACGGTGTCCATGTTGATGATCCTGATGCTACTGTGTACACGATATTTTTAATCTGTCCGTGTGGGATTTTAATCAGATTAGTTTTTTGAACAATACTAGGTATTCCGTTAATAATGTCGTTGAGTTTCATGTTAATTTCGGAGAGTTTGATATCAACAGTTGGTGGAGTTCCAAAAAAATCATTAATAGATCTGTTTATGTTTCTACGAAAATTTAAGAAAGTTTGTATGTGATTAGTAAAATTAGTATTGATTGTAGTCATTTCATTATTGAGTGTAGCTATAGGAATTTCCTTATCGTCTACATATTTCTTCGTTGCAGCGTCGAAATCTGATTCTGGTGTTCTAAGATTATTAATACCATTATTATTCATGTTGAGAAATGCACGCATTATACCACCGTTGACTAATACGTACTTAGATTCTTGATCATCGACGTATTTTTTTGCTGCTGCATCTGTATCTGCGGTTGGGTTTCTAAGGTCTATAATTTTATTTCGATTCATGATAATGTTATCCGTGAATGAATCACCAGCTCGCTTGATAAAATCGTTAACTGACTTACCGGAATCTTGTATTTTACCTTGATCAGAAAAAATAACGATATTATTAATAACCGCGGTGGGAATTCGTATAAGAACATCTAACAGTTGTATATTACTCGTTTTTAATCGTCCTTGTTTATCCTGAAAAACGACTTCATTTTGATCCACACTTGTGATATTTAACAAATCATTGATTTCATTTCTGAGCTGATCAAGAGTTGTGTATTTAGATAAATCAACTTGCTGCTGAGCTTTGCGAGAAGATCTTCCATAACTATCTACCATTATATTTACTGATATCTGTTTAAGTGTGACAATGTGGTATATTCATGCACGACTTTATGAGGTGGCGTTGTTGATTTTGATACAGCATCAAGTACAGCGAGTACTTCTCGACCACATATCAGTGGATCCGTTATTTTTTGTGTTGGTAATGTTGAATACCAGATTTTAGAACGCATCGAACTCTGAGCAGTACTTACATATTTTAAAAACTCTTTTGGTGGTGCCAGTCCATACGAATCAAAATAAATAATTCCACGTGGATCAATTGCATACGCCACCGAATGGGTGCCTTGGCCAGAGTTTTTATCGAGATTAATAATACCAGTTTCTTGTCGCATTGCAATGGAAGGTAATTGATCACGCATAAAAACTCCTCTAAAGTTTTTTATATTCAGTTGCTTAGCAGCATTAAGTAAATCAAAATTGGACATAGGGAAAATCATCGAATTCGATGACGAAGTTACCGGGGTAGTCTTAGACCTTTTCCGTACCATGAATATGGGGTCCCTGGTAATCTTAGACCGTGACCGTATGCCGGGCCTGTTAATCTTAGATGGCCCAGTTGTGGAACGTTTGGTGCTCTTAGACGTCTTCCGCGTTGTTTTGCCCGTGATCTTTTTTTAAATTTTTCTGCGTGCATAATTCCTTGACCCGTTGCTTTCTTTAACGCCATTCCAGCAGCTGTTTCAACAGCGCCTAATGCAGCTGCTTTTGCAACAGCTGGGGCTGCAGCGGCTATTATTGCTGGTAATGCGGCAAGAAGTGGAAATATGCCACCCGTTTTAACGATGTCTTTAATGACACTTGCAGAAAGATTAAGTTTTATACCTTTATTCAGTTTTTTGCTTCATTGAAATGCTTATGCTGGCGTTCTGATAATGATAGCTTATTTGGACCACTCGCGATTTGTTCTCGCTTTAGTGATATTTTTGCCGCACAATTATTTTTTGATGATGATTGTAGCTTTTGAATCTGACCAGGAGTCAGACTGACATTAACTAGATGTGACATTTATAATTATTATGAGCGATCTAATTACATGTTTTCTATTGGGGCATCAATAACTCTCATTCGTCCACCAACACCTTCAAGTAACATCGATTTATCGCTGAGTGTAACAGCAATTGCTCTGTAATTAGCAATAAACCCTCGGTTTACGCGAGCTCGAAATATATGTCAACGACGAATTGTCTGGATAAATCTAAATGTTCCAGTGAAAAGTAATAAATCGGATATAATGTTGTAAAATCTAACTGTGATATTTGTAAACCAGAATCAATATTCTGATCACGTCCCATAAATGTCATTAATCGATGATAAGCATGTGCTACATGATTTTGATCGAAATTTAGCAACACTTCTTCAGAAGGTTCTTGATGTCCATTTATCCGCAAAGAAACTTCAGAAACACCGAGTTTATCAAATATCATATTACTTTGTGTTTGATTATTTATTCGTGCAGTATTTAGAAGCACGATAAATATATGCCGTGGTGCAGAAACACCTTGCTGTGATGCTATTTGCCAAGTAAATAAACCATTAATGTTACTCTGGATAGAATCTGTGGTCATTGTCAACCATGATAACATCAATTTACCACCTTGGCTCATAAAAGAAAGTAAATGTTCTTCTTCAGGTATTGTTGGAGTCATTACTGGCATCCATAAAGAGAGTTTTGTTAGTACTACTTTACCATGAAATGCTCTAGTTGCAGCATCATCAGCTCCTTCAACGTGCCATACTGCATCATTGTCGGTACCTTTCCTTACAAGTACAACTGTATGTTTGGCTCCAAAAATAACTTTTCTAACATTTCTACAAAATCCAAATATATGTGATAATGGAATTGCACATGAAAATCTTCTACTTCTACCTTGCAACATTGCTCGACGTGTTGCAAATCCTAAATTGTAATTTGGATTCATCGCTGTAACTGCATTCCCAGCTGCATTTAGTGTTACGTTTTTATACTCAGCGTGGTTAGAAGTATCCTTTGCAAACATCATTGATGGACCAGCTGATCTTGAGTAATCATCACTATATCACGCAAAACCAAGTATCGTCGTGGCAAGGTCAACATCATCTTGAATTGATTCAATTTCTCGTCCATCAATGATATATGCTGCACCTTTAAATAACGCCATAATACCATTATTAACAAAACCAACACCAGCATCATCTACATATTCAGTATTATCTGTTTTTAGAATTTCACCTTCAACCTCGATAAATGCTTCAGCGGGTAAGAAATATCTGCTTGTATCTTGAACATGTATCTCAATTCTTCCACGCTCGTCAGGTACACTTGCGTCATAAGAATAATATTGATAATCACGTACCGATTCATCTTTTAAAACTGGTGTGTCCATGTCAAACGCGGGATCAGATATACGCTTGAACATCTTTATTATTATCATCTTCGTCTAACACGAAGACCGCTTCCTGCTATCAGACTAGCGGCTATATTTTTTTCTTTTTCTGACCTTGGTACATCAGTGTTGGTAGCCAACTCCACTAGTTTTTGATTAGCAGCTTGATTTATTATTTTACTGACATTTGCGGGCATCACTTCAGTGCTGGGTAATTTTACTGGCTGAGGTTTTCGTCGTATTAATAGCGCTAGTCTATCCTTGATTGCTGAGAATGCTTTGCTAGCAACATTACCAACAGCGCCAATAGCTTTTTCATGAACAACGTCAATAGCTTTCATTCCTAGTTGCTTTGCAAGCGGTATTGCTTTTGGGGCTATCCTTCTAAATAGACCCTGAACAACATCACCTAGTCCATCTCCGTAGGTAGTTTTGTATACTGGTAATCATGAATTTATTGCCCTAACCATGGTTGGTCTATGAGTATTGTATATGATCATATTATTATTAAGTGATTTTATCACTAATTGCATCTAATTACATACTCAGTCACTATGATAATCATCGGCGATTTCATTAATGAGGGACCGATACACATTAATATCCATAACACCACCTGTAAATAATTGTTTACAAATATCAGCTGCTTCATTAATAATTTCTGGGGAATTATTGCCAGCTCGTTTTCCTCCCATGAGAATTTCTAGTCGATCAACATCAGCAAGGACGTTATTGGGACAAGTAATAAAGCCACTTCCTAAACCACTTCCAGTTGCGCCAGGATCTTGATATTCTTCCTCTGTTGTTCTAACTGGTTGTCGTGGTGATTTCAATTGTTTCATTATTTCTTGTCATTGTTGTTCTCATTGTTGTAGCTCTTGTTGTAGTCATTGTGATCGTTGTGGTGATGGTAATTCAAATTGTTGTTGTGGTGATGGTAGTAATCGTGGTGATCGTTGTGGTTGTGGATAATCACAAAGTGATTGTGGAAATTGTTGAACTTGTTCTCCAAGTGTTTTTACTGGTTTCTGTAATTTAAATTGTTTAACTCTTTCGCTTTCTATATGTCTGTGTACAGCCTCATCAAATCTATTATAATTAATAATATCTTCATCAGATCTAATTTCTGGAATACCAGTATAGATGCGATATACATCCTTAATCCAATTGGCAGAGCTTAGAGATTTAGCATGTTCTGGTTTTACATATTTTTGTCTTTCATAATATCCAAACGTGGCAATATCAATTACTTTTTTTTGATCCCTGATAGCAGCAATACCTTCAGGCATAAATTTATCTATTATCTTAGTTCTTGGTTTAGGTTGTTGTTGTGGTTGTGGTTGTGGTTGTGGCTGTGGTTGTGGTTGAGCTGCTTGAATATGGCCAGCAATATCAACAGGTAATGTTTCAAGAGCTCTTTGTGTTGCCTCAGTTGCTGTAACAATTTTCTTTGTTGGTTCGACAATCGGTTTAAATAATTGTTCTGCACCTTCTGCAAATTCCACCGGAGACTCCTGATGAGCTTGTAGCTGTTGTTTAACTAAATCACGGACGGGTAAATATTTTTTGATTGCCTCTAGTCGCTCTCGAGCTAATCTAGCTGAGTGTGGTTCTCCAATGATTATTGATAATATCTATAATTGCTGTTTAATTTACAGCAGCAGAGAGGGTGAATGACCAACGTTGAGTGACCAACACGTAAAATAAACACACCATAAAAAAAACCAAAAGTCAGAGATAAAGTAACGAGATAATCTAACCCTAAGAAATCTCACGTCAGTTAGAGGTTGTGGTTTAACGTCACTGACCTTAAGGTTTTCTTTTCGTAGAAAGGCTTATTTTTCATAAATAATGTCTCAAGCAAAATGGTCTGTTCACCCTCTCTGCTGCTAGAGAGATACAAGGAGAAAGGAAGTGAGCGAGTATATAAAGACCTCCTAGGGCTCGGCATGACCAGCCGATTTGTCGAGACAGGGCCCATCCCGACCACCCGTCTAGAAGAAGTAGAGGCCAAAGTAGTGTATTGCATCGGAAAGCCTCTGCTCAACTACCAGGATCCTTTCCTCCCTTGACACGGGTCACAACCCATGGCAAACAGGTTGCCTCTACTTAGTCGCCTCTTACGACACGTAGCGAGGCATGTCGGGCCAATTCTACAACTCTGGACCCGCAGGGGGATATATAGATGGAGGAATTGTTGGTAAGATATGGAGGATGCCACAATAATCTATCTAGGCAGGAAACCTTGAACTGATTTTTTTATTTTAATTTCGAAAAGAAAAATTGTATTAATGAAATAATGAATAAATACTATTTGAACATGGCAATGAAATATATTGTCAGAAATATCAAAAACTATTTTTATGTGAAGTTTAATTTTGAAAAAACCAAATTCGATAATATCCCAATTCGAAATATAGTGGAAAAATCCAGACAGATTATTCAATAATATATCTAAGAAGTTGTAAAGTTAAGTATCCTATTAAGAATTTTATAAAGAGGTCAAAACTATGAAAAACGTGAAGGCACCTAGACTGGATGACTTTATTGTCAAAAGGTTGAAATATGTATTCGCAAATATTTAGGGCAGTTCAGTTGAAGATGTGTAAATAACGGATAGAGGATGAGGTAATGTTCTTTGACATAAAACATCACATGCAACCCTAAGCTTAATTACTAAATTTTGTTAATGGCCTGCTTAAAATTTAACTGATGCTGAGAAAGTCAATTAGAAGAAAGTAAAGTTTCTAGGTCAAAATTTATATTCATTAATATTACTCAAAACACTTGAGACTCTTTGAAAGTTGAAAGTTTGCATCCATTTTAAGAGTCATCATCAGATCTAGATCTCTGGCCTTCTGTTTCTTTGTCCATCTGCATGCCACAACTTGATGGCATCTCTTGGGTTATAATAGTTGATGTTTGGCATGTTAAGGAGCACCATTATTAACGTGATTTCAGGGACCATTTTATGAAAGATTTTACACCCTTCAACAAATCATAATGAAGTGCAGACCATACTTTTCTATTTCTCTGTATACGCAGTGCAAAAAGGATGCATCACCTCCTTTCCTAGGTCATACCTCAGCATATTTGGTACTTTAATACTTTAGTTTTTGGATCATTTTTATAATCATGCAAATATTATCACATTCTAAATTCTGTCCGTGAATTCTATTAATGTTTATCAACAATCATATAAATTGTTAGCCACGTTATTCTGTATAGTATCTGATTATTCATTGAGTCTGCCAACGCAACTTTTTCATATTGAAATCTCTGTTTATGGCCAGTACACCATGACAGCTACTTCCGCGCAAAGACTGTTTTGGCAATAATTACCCTAATTTACTTGGTGCTTGGAACACCACCTGCTAGTTTCCACTGAGGAAAATATATATATATGTCTGTGTGTGTGTGTGTGTGTGTGTGTGTACCTTGTCAAGTGCAGTATGTTGCAGCATTCAAATAACAAAATAAATAGATAAATTAACCATGAAAGGGAATGCCGTTTCACATTTTATTGGATACATCCAACACAAAACAACTTGTTAACTGCTATAATATTGCAAGCAGCGGAGGATTTCACTGCTCAAACAGATTAGTTATCACTGGAGTTTTAGTGATCCATCGGCAAAATCACTGACCCTGGGGTTGGCAGATTGGCATTAATTTTGAACCTTGATATAGGATACTTAAAAATTCATCTGTACTTTCAAGTATTTAGGAGCAGCTGTAGTTATAATCTGTAATATGTCTGTCTGTATTGCACTCTCAGTCAAACTTCTAGCACTGTGTCTGAAGCCGAGATTAGGTTCAGCTTCAGTGTATTGATTCTGGGTATGGACGAGACAATCTCATAAGAAAAGGACAACATTGTTTGAAAGTGAAAAGCTGAAACAGCCCTAGATAAAAGATTAAGATCAATATAAAAACAGGACATTAAGTACAATAATCATCTCCAAGAATGTCCAGAAGACAAAATCTACGATGTTGTTGCAGATGTCTTGGCAATGGATTTATAGCTTGAAGATTAAATTGTAAATATTTTCTTTTAACGTGTATATGCGTCTATACCAAAATTCTAAATTCAAACGTAAGTTACCAAAAGGAATCATAGCGAGAATTTCCATGTATGCTGATAGAGTATTTTCAAGATTAGAAAATATAATGGATATCAGAAAACAGGTTCTACGTGACCTCTCAATCAAAAGGAAAGAGGCGCAGTGAAAACTTTCCAGAATTGCTTTCAGGATTTGACACAAAGGGTTTGAGAACAAGAATAATGTAGACAAGTGTTACCACGGTTACCATGGAACAAGAGAGGGAAAGGGAAGATCTGGCAGAGAATGGACAAAAGAATTTGACTTGGAAACTACTAATTGAAAATGCTTTTTCACTTCTATACCATTTGCTGAATAATTTAACCAAAATGTTTCCTCTCTTGAAACATTGAATGCTTTATATGCATTGATGCCTTTATACATGTATAAACAGTCAAAGCTTGTAACTCTTTCAGCAGATGAACTTACTTGTTGTTTCAGTAAGTACCAATAATTCTCAGACTTTTTTCTGTATTTCACTTAATTTAGGTGATTTTTGTTTCATTACTTATTATATTATTATATTATATGCTGTTTGTTTTTGTTGTCTTAAATCTGTATTTCTGCATTTTTTCAATTTTCTTTCAGTTGCTTTTGAAATGCTGCTGTACTTTCCAAGAGCATTTCAGAGTTTTCGTTTTCTTTATTTCAGGTTGTGAATAAATTAAATTTGATATATATGTTAACAAATTAGCATATACTTTAACTTGAAATGAACTTTAACTTACAATGAACTATATATCTTTCTATATCTAGTTTGAAATTTCATTTGCATTTGTGAGAATATACGTATCTTATAAAAGTTAATTCTCCTAGATGATAACGAAAAGCTTACCAGTAAAAAATTTAAAGAGGGTTTTCAGTGAGTGCGTGTGTATGTGTGATTTAGACTTTTAACGTAGCTTTAACAGTTTTTCAGTCATATCACTATGATGTCTGCAGTGTGACCGTTTATAGTGACGGCTAGCACTGGTCATCATGCCGCAGACATGTAGCATGATGTCCCACCCAGTCACATTATCCTGACACCAGGCCGACCAGTCCTAACACTAACCTCTTAAAACTGAGTGCTAAGTGAAGCAGCTGTTAGTATCATTTTTTAAAATCTTTAGTATGACTTGGCCAGGGTTTGAACCCACGAACTCCCGCATCCGAGACGGATGCTCTAACCACTAGGCCACTGTAGCTGTCGGGTTTTCAGTGGCTTTGCATTTTTGTTATTAGGTTTCTAGGAGCCTAACTATAGCGTTCAGCATTTGCTCTATAGATGCATTTTTCTTTTGAATACATTTTCATGTTTGTATTTGTGCATGTCTTTGTGTTGTGGTTTTTGTATTTAAAGTCATAAATATGTTATCCTGTATGCTTTATTGCATGGCTTATACGTATGCTTAATTTGCTTATCAATTCCAAAACTATCGGGTATTTCGAACAAGTTCCAATGGTACGAAACTAATACACATACTATATAAGTATACACAACACTTCCCCTCATAAAATGAAACATTTATGCAAAAAGAAGTTTTTCTGGAATATTAATTAAACATGTATATCATTAATATTATATAGGAATGCCAGTATATTTCTTGCATGATAAAACATAAATAGAGAAATACTGCAATATAATACTACTATCTTCCTGAAAGTGCATCTGGAATGAAATTTTCCTTTCCCTTGATGTGCTTAACACCGATGTTGTATGCCTGCTACATCAGACTCAATGTTAACAATCTTTGATTCTTGTGTTTTTTTTTATTATTGATGATAAGTTGGTTGTAATCATTAAATACAACAGTTGGAGAAGGAACTGCACTAACTTGCATATCAAAGTGTTGCAAGGCCAACATTAAAATCAAACATTTCTTCTCAATCGTGGAACAATTACTCTGATACTGTAACTGTTACACATACAGAAAGTATTATCTATTTTTGGCACTAGCAGACGTGGTGAACTCCAGTTACGTTTACTTGGTTCGATGAAATCATTCTGCAGCAAATATTAAAAATCTTTCTTCAAAACATTCTTGTAGGAGATGATTCATCCACTGTGGGTGCTCTTTCACTGGTGTGGAATATACAATTTCAACGTCATGTTAGATTTTATTTGTTCATTTTGTAATACCGGTATCTGCCAAGAAGTGCTCAGGAATAGGTTGCAGATGAGTCATACATATCTTCTGATTGGGTTTTCCTATCAGTTGACAAGTGTGGCAAGATCTATAGTGTTTAGAAATGTCATGTTTAATTGTTTGGTCAATTAAAGGTATTTTAGATCTTTTGATACGTCTTACTGACTCCTAAATGAGTAATGGAATTTCATAGGCTATACAGTGTACTAAGACTTTCCTGTCGATAAGACTTAGGTTATATTTTATTTTGTGGCTGCACAAAATATGTACATACAGGGAATAGTGAGTAATACCTTTGGAATTTTCTATCCTAAACTAATGCAAAATGATGGATTCTTTTTCCCACATTTCTGTGCTAAAAGGGTAGTCCAGGTCAAAAATGCATCCTGTTAAGTACCGCTGTAACTTTCAAGCTGCAAAACAACCACTTAAAATTTCCTTACCTTAACAAAGATGATAAAAAGTTAGATTTACACTGAAATATTCAGTGTAACTTTCAGCGACATTTAAAAACATTTCAGCTTTCAAAGAGCAGTACCAGTAGTTAAAATGGCTGTAATAATTGCAATACATAGTGTCTGAATTGTGTACTGAATATAGCTTGTGCAATGATACAAATATCAACCAATCACAAGATGAAGCCCACTTTTATTGATAAGATTAATCAAGACAGACAAATAATAACAACATTGTTCTCGATTCAACTTTGAGCAGGAATTGATTTAAACTTCAGAAAAATACTGAGAATATACATTTTTTAAACAAAGATCAATCACAACAACAGCTTTATCAACTCAGAATTGGAATATAGATGCTGTTCTTGTATCTAGGTCGATCAGTGTGAAACATGTTTGTGGGACTTAAACCACTGGTCAGTTTAATATGTAAATATGTTGCAAATAATGTCTAATTTGATTATTGGGGAAAAGATTTCAAGTGATGATGCAAACAAGTGTTTGATATTTTGTGTTCACTATACTCCCAGTAAATTGTCAATATATTGAGAAGTCACGATAAAGGTCAGGCTTGAAGCATGAGCAAGCAATCTTACACTGGTTTTCTAAAGTGGAAAATGCAGCCATACACATATGAATGTGAGAATATTTCTACATTACCTAGTTGGGGTCAGCTCGGGTGATTATGATGCATGTAATTTAAAATCAGATTACTTTCTTCATGCTGGGATCAGCCTGGCATAGATAAGCTGAGATCAGCCCAGAATACACTCTAATGTTGGGATCAGCCTAGCATAGATTGGAAATCATCATGATCCTGGATACAAGAAAGATGTCATTTGTACATCAAGTGTGTCATCCTCATGACCATAATAAGACTTCTTTGCATGATCAAAGCAGAGAGAGATACCTAAGCATTGTGTCACTCTAAACTGAATAATGTACATTGCTGTTGACAGTAATGGTTACCATTGTAAGATCCAATGTTTGTAAAGAAGCAAACTACAGCAAGTTGATGATGTTGTTGTTGTTGTTATAGGGTTTAGCGCCATTTTTCAGCACAAGATAGGCTATGCATGGCAGCCAATATAAATGGTGGAGGAAGAACTCGGGAAACCCTGGAAAGAACCACCGACCCACGAGAAGCTACTGACAATCTTTCTCACGTACCCACATTGGCTGAACCGAGACTCGAACCCACGCAGATAGAGGAGAGATGGCAATGATCCGTAATGGTGAGCACTTTAGACCACTCAGCCACTTAGGGCCCCAACTACAGCAAGTGTCAAAATACTGTCTTGACAAAATATAAAAAATTCCTATATAGATTATGTCTTGATTTTTGAAATTTTAGTGTTAAAGATTGAAAAAGTTCTTAAATATTGCTCAAAACAGTGATGTCTTGCAGGAATCAAACTGTAAAAAGGAAAGTAAATCATACAAATATTACGAATCTAATTTGCTTTGTGTCATATGGTTAATAGCCATTCTGCAGAGTTTTGTGTCACATGTCAATGGCCATTTATGGGACAAGTCACAAGACTCTTAGCCTTATTTTTAATAATTTCTCATTTCAGTTCTACTTTCTCTTTGTTAAAATTTTTTTCATAAATATTGTACCTACTGTAACATGTCCAGAAAATGTACATAACAGATAACCCATATGTACGTCTTTCTGTCATCAAGTTTTATTGCCATTTTTCTGGTGTTGTATATTAAGTCATTATTTTGCATTTTTCCTGTTGGTGCTTTACAAAATGTAAAGGTGGTTTCTTCTGAAAAAATGCGCAAATAAAATTGTTTGTTGTTATATTCTACCAGTGATAGCTCTTGATCCCTCTCCTTCCTGCAATGAAACAGAAAATAAAAATTAGTTGGTTACTACTAATATGAAAACCAGCTGCATACCAACTGTGAAGATAATATCAAGTATGTGACTTCTGAGAAACATACACTTCAAAGCATATAAGATAGGATAAATGGTCCCTTAAAACACATTTTAGTAATGCACATTTGGATTCTGTCATATAGAAAAGGTACAAGTGAACAGCTTACACATTTATAGTGCATACACACATTCTTAACAGAATATTTTTTGTCGAGATTAAATAATATCATGTATAGTCAACAGGTTTACAAGAGTTGGAAACATATGGGTTTCTGCTTTGTACGGCAACCTGATGGAAAATTTAATTGTGATATTTCTAACACTAATCCACCAGTTTTTCAGGAATTTACTTAAGAACAATTTCTACAAAAGTTGTGCCAATGTAATCTCTCTACCAATATCCAGTATTCATAGCATATGTAAGAGATATTTTTTTTACTTAATTCTCCTCAAATACTTCCAATGTGAATAAAAATGTGTCAGGAGTGTTTCACATTACATGCACAATGAATGTTCTACCAAGATTGGGTTACTAAAAACCACTCTTGCAACTGTGTGGCTGTCATAGTGATCAAATGGAGAATATCATTCAAGTCACATTACCCAGAATATGCTATTATTTGTCTTTTAGATTAAAGTAAGACAAATGAGTGGTAGGAGGTCCACTTTGGCCTCTTATTGTGTTACTACTGTCACAATACAGCAAATTCATATTTAAAATGCTGTGAAAGCATATTTATTTTTGTCTATAGGGGCATTATTGATTTTAAACAAGATTTGCAGCCCATTTATAGTCAATACATTTTACATACATAATTGATATCGCTAATCATATACACTGTTTAGAATTAAGTTTAAAAATGCTAAATGAATATGACTTGGAAAATCTCATATAAATTATTCATCCTCATTTAAAAGAAAGTAATTCACTAATTTATGTTAACCTGTTTGATTTCAATTGTATTTTTGGAAATTACTTTATATAAAGGTTAAAAAAAAAAAAACAACTGAAAACCTAGCTATCAGATTAAAAGAAACTATTAAATCAATTGATTCAAATATCATAACATGGAAAATATACCTTCACATGTTGTCTGACTGCTGCTGCAGATATCTGTAGTGTCTTCTTTTCTGTCATCAAAACAAAGATGTCTTTGGAAACAAAAACAATTGTCTTTTATCTCCCACTTATGTTTGGGCTCCATTTTGCCCTACAGTCTTACTTCTCTGAGGATGAAGTTTCAGAAATGACTAGACAACTGATATCAGTTTGCCTTTATGAGAGGCCCAGTTACTGGACTCTAGGACATGAAGGCTATCATATTTCAGCACTATCAGTATCAGTTTGCTGGAATCCAACTGACTATAATTGCCACAAAGACAAATGTGTTGCTATGTGATTCTACAGCTGTTCTGTGTAACTGTGTAGGTCACTTGGGTGTAGACTTTTCAGAATTTTTTTGAGAAGAAAAAAGTCTTATCACAATTAAGCAAAAATATTTGGGAAAGACAAATAAAATATAAATAAATGTATATGTATTGATATGTAAGTGACCCAATTAGATGTTCAGGCCATTACAACCTCCTTGCATTTATTTTACACATTTGTTAACATTTTGTACTTGAACTTGCTATTTTAAAATTCCAAGCCCAAAAAATTCACAATATTCTATCTACATCATTACTGACTGTATATGTTTATTTTAAATGTGCATGGGAATATGTATGTATGTATTGTATGTACATATATATGTATGTATGTACGTACTTTCACCCATAAAGGAAGTTGCAGTAGCTCATTTGACAGGGAATCATACTCTTAATCCTAATATTCACACTTTGATACTTACTCAGGCCAGAACTGGACCAACTGCTTTGGTGTGTCCTTGGGAAAAGTATTTCACTCACATTTCCTTGGCATGATATAGCCTATAATGTGTCAAAAAGTGCTTACAAAACCAACAAAAGCAAGAAAAAAATCATCCATTAAAATCTGGCTTCTAGGGGTTCATAATATAATAGCTACTGAAGGAGACATTAAGAACAGTTGCTTAAAATCACAAGGAAAGCAAAATTTACCTCTGGTTTTTATCACCTCATTATATTTCCTATTTTGATATCATAGAAAATAAAGTTCTTTTATGCCATGTCTTATCAGTTATTTTCTGCTTCACAATGGCTTCTACAGACTACCTTTTATTTTCATTTCATTATAATTAATACACTGTATTGAAAACTGACCATATTCATTCTACACTCAGAGTGATACTCTATTCAAAAGGAAGTGGTTAACTTTTCAGGCAGCAAGGTTCCAATACTGACCCATGGGAATTAATTAGTGAAGATAGATTTGATGTGCAGTTGTTTTACTTCAGCTCTAAATGCAAGTGTTCTAAAGCCCATCTTAATTACAGTCAATCAGTGCTATCTCTTATCTGTGTTAGTGAATGGATTTGCTGGTCCCGGTTGTCCAGTGATACATCAATCTCTGTTAATTATCAGAGCACCAGCCTTAGTTACATGGTCTTCAAGTATCAGAGCTTGTAGTTCTGAGTCAGTGATAGTTTAGAGAAGATGGAAATAAAGGTGTCAATATAATCAATAATTTCATGTGAATGGCTCCCCTACACCTGTAAAAGTGAACAATATTTAACAAATGGAACTTGCTGTTTAGTAAAAGCACTCAAGAAAAAAGGAGAAAAAACTTATAATCAAAACCATATTACTTGAATTTTTTCTAGCAAGTACATCAAGCATAGCCATGTACATCTAGAACTGTGTCTATTCTAAAATGATTATTAGAAGTATTTTTAAGCTGCAAACATTCTGCCTACACAATTTGTGTACCCTCTCTCTCTCTCTCTCTACTGCTGTATACTGAGCCTCCAGTTTATAAAAAAATAGGTAAAAGTAGTAGTCAAAAGCTATGATGCTGTAGCTATTTTTTTTTCAAAACCCTTGTTAACTGTATGCCCGTTTCTGCAGTCTGCTTTAAGCATGCTCACTAATGTTACTTATTAATAAATGATTATATTATATAGTAATTTTGATTGGTCTGGTTTTATAAATCAAAAATCTTTTCCCACAAATAGTGCTGATATCAGAAACTACTGGAAAAAAAACTTGGTTTAAGATAGTCTTATCACTTGTGTGCAGAATCATTGATGACCTGTCTATCAAAATGTTGTTGTTGTTGTTGTTGTTGTAGGGCTTAACGCCATTTTTCAGCACACGATAGGCTATACATGGCGGCCAGTATTAATGGTGGAGGAAGAAACCGGGAAATCCCCGGAAAGAACCACTGACCCACGAGAAGCTACTGGCAAGCTTTCTCACATATCCACATTCACCGAATCCGAGACTCGAACCCACACAGACAGAGGTGAGATGGCAGTGATCCTTAATGGAGAGCGCTTTAGACCACTCAGCCACTCCTATCAAAATGTGTTTATTGTGTAAATATTATATGAAACTATATAACAAGAAATTAAATCTGATGCCACTGTATAAATATGTTTAAATATGTGTTTTACATATGTGATGCATATAAATTTTTGAACAGAAATATTCTACTCTAGCAATTTAGGTACAGTTAATGTATTATGGTTCACTAGTTAAGGAATTTAATAACCGATGCAGCCCTAGTGTGTATTATGCATGCATGCAAATGTCACTCTAATAGTATCTCAAAAAGGATACACATACATGGCCATAAATTTTATTAAATGTGTACATACATAGGTAGCATTTGCTTATGAATAATACAGAATTCATGGAATGTATGCTGAGTGAAGCACTCTGTATACTGAATGCAAATAAAAATAAAAAGATCAAACAAGAAAATCGGTGCCACTCCCACACACTGATAACTTGGTGTTAAAATCTTCATATCTTCTAAGGAAGAATATTTCTTTCATTTTTTAAACAGATTTGTACATCAATATCTTAATGTAGTAATCCTTCTGTCCATCAAGTCATTACAAGTCCAAAGTTCAACAAACTTAGACTGCATTTTGCCCCAAACTTACAAAGTATAATAATTGTGTACATTTTTCCAAAGGCAATCAATCTGGTTTTAATTTAAAACTTTTAAAATTTCTGAAAATCCTCCAAGGTGTTTTCAGAAAAAAAAAACCCATACTGAATATATGTGTACTATGAGGAATCACTAGCCAAGATAATACCCAATGTTTGTAATGAGTAACCTCTTGTATATTTGTTTCAGCTATGTATACATACTGGATAGTTTGGGTGCCCTTTATAATATTAGCATTAATTCAGTCTTGTATGTATTAAATGTAATGAGCCAGGTCCGGGACCATGTATCTTTACAAAATTAACTGAGTTTAAAATTTCAAAATAGTTATTTTCTTTTAAACAGGAAAGAGAAAATTTTTAATTAAAATCTATTAAAATTAAATAGTTACCATTCCTTCTTCTATTTCATCCTTTAGAATATTCTGCTTAAGCCATGTTCCAGCAAACATCATTACATCGGACTTTTTCACATTTCCCAGTATAAACTTTCTTTTCTTTCAACACATTATTCACTATATCATGCTGAAAAAATTGGAGCTAAGTCCTTTTCCCTATGACACACTGAGACAGATGAACCTGGCTGGCATAGGCAGGTATCAAACCCACAAAACTTAGATTAAGAGTCTTACACTCTTCCAACTAAGCTCACTTAGTGTATCAAATCAATTTTACATCATAAACACTGTACATTAAAGTACATAATATCGTAATGATTTCAACATGTTTCCCAACTGGGTTTAGGTTATATCCATAGTTACAAAGTATGATACTAATAAACCATACATTAAAATGACAACAAAAAACATTGCTAGTAAAGAAAAATGTATAGCTGGTCCATGTAAATATAACTTTATGTGCATCAAACCATATAGCCAAATAAATGGCAGTTAACAGTTGGAATTACACTGTACTGATCACATAATATATTTCTAAATTATATCAAATAATTAATATGTATATAATAAAAGAATTGTAAATATTGTCATAAGATGGGCATCTCAATATGTGTATAATCCAAACTAAAAACTTGCAATAGGAAATGTCAGAAGGTTAAGTTGATTTGCACAAATGTGCCAAGAATTCCAACAGGACAATTTGGGAAAGCAGGAATATTATTAATGTTGAAAATATACAAATTATATCATGTCAGTGTTTTTTATGCCACCACTGTGATAGCAGAAAGGGCCATTTTATTTTGCTCATATCCATCATAACATTTCTCTGTCATTATATCTGTACATCTGTATGCCTATTCCAAAGCCATTTTAGCACAATGGCAAAATAAAAATATTCAACTAAGAATCATACAGTTATATGCACTTTATCATGGTTATAAGTAAATAAACTCTTAGATTACCTGGATATTACAGAAGTCTTTCAGCTGCTTGTATACTTGGACTTTTGATTGCGAAAATTTTTACTTCTATCAGCAAACCCCTCATCATGACATTTCCTAACATTTTCACAAAAGTTACCTACTTATTCTTAAAAAAATTTAAACTAAAGGCTAGCAGTAAACTGCCTGAAAAAATTCTCAAAAGAGTTTATTATTATTATTATTACTATTACTTCATCTATGTGCAGCAAATTGTTTTCCAGTAGTAACAACATAGACACTTCTAAGCCATCATAGTAGGTAATGATAATCTGTTCCAATATATTAAGATAATTAAAACTTAAATCTGTAGGATGGAGCAAATGTATCAGTTTATGATAGATTAAAAATGAAGAACATAAACCATACTGTTACTGGAATTGTCTGCCCATGGTTCATACAGTCCCTACTGAGTAATTTGATAATTTCAAGTCCATACCATGGGCGCCCGCACACAGGGGCAAGGAGGGTCACTCCCCCCAGTTGATTTCACCTTTAAACATGACTTGGCCTCCATTTGTGAAACTTAATAGCTGACCAATACATGTTTGCCCCCCCCCCAAAAAAAATATTCCTGTGGATGCCCCTGGTCCACACTTGCTTAGAAAGTTGGTGATGGTGGTACATAACAGGTACACAGCAGGTGTTTAGCAACCAATGGGGCCTCAATAAATTCTTTAACATCTGATCAATCTATTTAAACAGAAGAGAGAGAGCATGAGAAGAATAAAGTAATGTTTTCTGATTTGAAGATAAAAATACTAGACACCAATAAGTTCCTGCTTTCGACAAGTTCATATAGTGAACTAACTAGTTACCCATATGTTTAGAAAAAGGATCAGGATTATGTGATTATTCCAATTTCATGTTTGCTTTTATTTGCTTCACCCTCTATACAACAGCATAAATGGCCAGTTGCTTATGTCCATTAGTATGTGTCTTTGTCATTATGTGTATTTGTTTGTATGTCCATCATGAATTCATTTTAGCACAATGGCAAAAAGCTACAATCATATAACTTTGGGCATGTTATCATCGTTATAAATAACTACACTGATTACATTTTTCGTATATTATGCAATTCTTCAAAAATGTTTTTCACAAATGTGTTTAACCTTTTGGACTTGGATTTTTAACATTTGGACTTGGGACCTTTTGGATGAAAACCCTGTTAGCACAACTGGCAAAAGAACTTGATTATTGTTAAATATTATCACATAAGCTACTTATTCTTAAATATATCATCTCCTTGTTGGAATTAAATATATATGATAAAAATAGCTAAAATAGAAATTGTTATTATTATTATTATTATTATTATTATTATTATTACAACTATTATTCATATTATTCATATTATTCATATTATTATTATTATAGATTTCATCACTGTGTAATAAATAAGTATTCCAGCAGCAAGTTCATAAACATTTCTAAGCTCTGTTTGTCTGTTAGCTTTGATGATATCATATTACACTCTTTTGATTTAATATCTGTTCAAGCAATTATATAGTTCATAATTTATGTTTCATTCCTAAAGCATAGGAATTATATTAGGAAATGTTAATCCATGGAATGGAGCAAGTGTTTTAGTTATCTAAAGATAAAACATAAAGAGTGTACACAGAGTTGTTATTCTAAACATCAGACCCCTATGAAAAACAGTTTCAATGAAGTAATTTGTTTGTGTAGTAGCATTTAACAGCACCCAAGAACAATTATATGGTAATTTGTAGAAATAATTAGGTACTGACCAGGTTTCACACTATGCACAAGTACCTACCCAGCTGGGTTTTAAGATAAAAAAATTGATGTTTTGGGTTGGCCCCCCCAACCCCTTTAGTAATAAAATATAAAAAAAATAAAAAATAATGACAATAATTTTATGATTGACAAAAATAGGGGAGTGAGAGGAGATGTGTGGGGAAACTTGACAAAATGTAAATAAAGAAACTTGACCCTGCCAGGTACCCTGCAAAATTTCCCTACCTGTCCATCGCTAATAATCTGTTACATGGGAGTAAAGATTTTAGGACATAGCATCAAATTTAGCACACCTTGACACAGACAAGGTGGGTTTATGTATAATATGTTGTACATTGTCTGACCATCTGTTAACTCTAGTTTGTTATTACTACTTCTCTTCAACTACTTAGACTACTGCATTGAAATTTTACACACACACAATTACCCCATGGTCTAGTTGGTCCCAAAAATAATGGTGCTGGGTGGACATCCAATATGGCATCCAGAAAGGCCTTTTTGAAATCTTGTTATTGCTACTTCTCTTGAATGGATGATCCTATCAGTATTAAGTTTCCACTAAAAGTGTTCTTATGATGTCCAGTTGGTCCTAAAGAAAATGGTGCTGATCTGATGTCCAATATGGCTGCCACAGCAGTATCTTAAAAATCTTGTTATGGCTACTCCTTTTGAATGGAAACACATACTGCCATGGAAGTTTTACCAGAAGACTTCTTTTGATGTTGAGCTGATTTTAGTTGACTACAGTGGCAATCACAAAAATCCTATCACTTCTCCTGAATGAATGGTCACATCAGCATAGGGTTTTCACAGAAAGACTATGAAGTCTAGTTGGTTGTAAAATAAAAATGGTGCCACTCTGACTTTCTATATGGTCAGCATAATGGCTGTCTTGAAAATCGTGTTACCTCTATTGTATTTTCACCAGAAGACTTCTTATGATTTCATATTTGTTCAAACTGGAAATGGTGCCAATATGATATCCAGTATGGCCACCATGGCTGCCATCTTGAAAATAGAAAGTCATATCAACATGAAGTTTCCATCACAGGACTTCTCATGACATCTTGTTGGACCTAAATGATATTGACACCAGTCTGTCTTCTAATATGTCCAACATAGCAGTTAAATTGAAAATCCTGTTATTGCCGTAGAATTTCAGAGATGGTTTCAACATTCACCAGTTCAAAATAAGAAATGATCTTATCTTGAATTCCTGACCAAAATTCTCATCATAAAAGGTGTTATTGCCTTTGAGAGAATTTTGTTCCATTCTATTTACACATTTGTTTACCTTTTGAAAATAATACTTTTTGGAAGGACTGCTTTGGTGGCCTAGTGGTTAGAGCACCTGCCTCAGATGAGGGAGGTCACAGGTTTGAACTCTGGTCGAGTCATATCAAAGACTTATAAAAAATGGTACTAACAGCTGCCTTGCTAGGTGCTCAGCATTAATAGGTTAGTGTTAGGACTGGTCATCCTGGTGTCAGGATAATGTGACTCGGTGGGACATCATGCTGCATGTCTGCAGCATGATGCCCCAGTGCTAGACATCACTGTTAACTGCCACACTGCAGATATTGTAGCGATATGATTGAAAAATTGTTAAAGCTACATTATTAATCAATATCACACACACACATGCATACTTTTCAGAAAAAAAATATTTTAGCAAGGTTAGTCAAAAAGACTTGTTTGAAAAAATTATTTTAAACTACTTTTCGAATAACGTATTTTTAAATAAATTTGTTGCTTTGCTGACTTTCAACTTTCTGACAAAGAAAGATTAAAATGAGATTATTATTATTATTATTATTATTATTATTATTAGCAGCAGCAGTAGTAGTAATTCAAGTAGTTTACATATTATATCATTTATATGTTTGCAACAAAGTTTTCCAACAACAATATAGTCCTTTCACATTGTTTTGCACATGCACTGATGCCGCGAGGTTTTATCTTATTGTATCAGCTTTTGTGAGACAATCAATTGTGGGAGCAGTCAAGTCACTCTTACTACACACATTGGTAAACAGGTCAAGTCAAAACTATGGTATAATATATTTTTCAGGTTGAATAAAATAAGTGGGCACAATCTTTATGCAGTGTATGGGTGTAAACACTGTAGGGATTCAATTAATAACGCTTGTGGATTTTATCAATTTCCAGTAAATCTTAAGTCACTGTGGATTTATGCCTCAGGTTGTAATGATCTGATATTGAAAAATGTCAGTTCTGTATGACTGTCACTTTGTATATAGAAAAACAAACAGGACAAATGAAGAAAGTATAGATTATGTGCCAAGTGTCAAATTACCCCAGATACATTTATTTTTGGGAAAAAGCAGAAAACTCAAACAAGCAAAAAATATTGCATGACCAGTACATAATATTATTATAAATTTATCTGCACTCAGTTAGCTTATCATAGAAACTACCTGTAAGATGTTAGTGTTTATTTTATAAGTTGTGTATTTATCACTGCATATTCTTGTGTTCTTGTCTACAATATGTGCATTTTTATAGGACATTGGGCAATATTATTTGTGAGGATTAAAGGAACATTTATGAGTTTTTAATAATGCATGGTTATTTTATAGCTTGGCAATATTAACGAAGTCTCAAATGTAGTTCAGATAAAATGACAAAAATTAATGGAGTACATTTGTTGGATAAAACACATTGTATTCTTGGAAATATGTTATTCACTGAGAAAAATTGAAAATTGAGAGGAATGGAGGAAGCTGATTGTTTGGTCTTGTGTGGTGCCCCAACGGTTTACCAGACTACAGGACTGATGATGATGATGAGATCAAGATATGGAGAATGCTAATTTGCTAAACATAAACAGGAAGGCAGGCTTGGCTAGTAAGTAGGGGGCTGGTTGATGGTCATAACAAATTATTAGCAAGAGGATGTGAAAATCCATTGTGGCTTAATTATATTATTAAATGAGAAAGAGAGAGAGAGAGAGAGAGAGAGAGAGAGAGAGATTTTAATATTTTCCTCAATGAAGTATCAACATGAATATTTTCTGATTTAATAATTAATATTTTCCTCAATGAAGTATCAACATGAATATTTTCTGATTTAATAAAAACAACCTAATTATAGACTTTGAAATGTTACAGCTGTCCACCAATATCCAAAATCCCACAAAGTAAAACTACTCGTTCCTCTGAGCATTTTGAAAAAAAATACGGATTATGTGATTCTGCATGTGGATACATGGATAAGTGCATGTCTTTATATTTCACAAATCCTTCAACACAGCTCAAATCTCTAGATATGATTGGAGCTGGTCTATGTATCTGCATAATGTTTAAACATTATGACCCAACTCTAGCTATTGGGAGTTGGTTCATATAAAATTTAAAATTTAGCTAGATCAGTCCTTCAGAACAACTGTCAAGAGTTTGCTCAGATCTGAATAGAGACTTATTTTGTCAGTTACAATTAAGTTGAAGGAAGGTGGTAAGGGATGATTGTTTTGTTGCAATATGAACTCCAAAATCTAGTGGCCTGTCACACAGATTTTTTATTATTTGCTTAAATCACTATCTTAATTGATTGCAAATCAAATTCAACTAGGATTAAAAACAAAGTGGAAGATGTATATCCTCACCTGAACTTAACAAGATCAAAGGCTTTGTCAAAAACAGTCCAGCTTGGAAGCATCTAATTCAGGGGGAGATTCCTAAATTTGCTGCTTATATTGTTGTGACTCTATGGTCTTAATCTTAGTAACAGATAAAACAAATACAAAGTGAAAATTTAAAAGAACTTACAGTATTGTGAATTAAATCCCAAATAATCCTAAAATTTCTAACACATGTTCAAATGTATGGAGTTCCAAATGAATTCCAATGGTGTTCTGAATAAATTCCAATACTGAATGTGCAGCTGTTCTAATAGCCTCAGATGTGCTAATGTGCCAAAAATCATGATGTATCACAATGATATAATAAAAAGGTCCTTGAATGAATTCACAATAATCTCAAAATATTGATTTAGTCTGGAAATATTGAGCACTTTATAATTCCAGTGAATAATTTAAACAAATATATCCTCTAGTAAAAAACAGTACAACAAAAGGACTGAAATTTTGAAGTAAACAGCATTAATATGAAAAGCTATGACACAATAACAGAACCAGGATGAGAGTAAACTTCCTTTCTATAACATTTGAAGTTGTCAACAAGATCATGAATTTCCAACGAAAAACTAATTTTCCAATACTCTGATACAAGTAAACATGCTTACCTCCATTAATAATTATCTGAATATTTAATCTATAATCTATCATCATAGAGAAATAGATATGTATTATGTTGTTTGCAAAATAAATGTCACTTGTCAGGTAGACCCTTAACTCATCTACTGGCCAAGGTCAGTCACATAATATAGATATACATAACATATAATCATAGAGAAAAGCCAAAAACAATGCAAATTAAATATACATAACAATGTTTGTTGTTTATGTATTCCAATTCCAACTGTTTACTAACTCCAAAGATAATTTTGGTCATTCTTTCTGCCAATTAAATAATAAGTATCAAGGCGTAAATATTCCAGGCACAACACACTGTTTTAAAATAGAAAACAATTGAACTATACAATTTCTAATTTTACAACTGTTGTTCCAGAGATTTACACCTATGGTAAAATTCAAATTGACAATTATCAAACACCTATTATCCCAAGGGATGATTTTTTTGTTAACAGTGTAGAGGAAGAAAGAATTTTCTTTCTGCTGGTGTACTATATTTTGAAAGACATTAGAAAAATTGTATTTCATAATTTACAGCATGTTCAATATTATTTTAGCTTGGATGAGCTAAGTTATTTTGCTATTTAGTAATCATTTTTTAATATATGACTCACTGAATCATTTACAAAACAAAAACATGCTCGCAATAATTAAGGAAATAAATATTATTAAGTCTTCAAGTCTGGTCTTGTAGTTAAAATAGGTGGGTTTTAAGAGCACTTATGAATGAGAACACAGTGTCCTTGTGTCTAAGATCAATGGGCAATTCATTTCACATAGCTGGGCCCTGGTACACAAAAGAACGTTGTCCATTTCACTTCATTTTAGCAGGAGGGAACAATGAGAATACAAGTGTCAGAAGGTGGACCACAAGTGGCTGAGTTGTCTAAAGCGCTCACCATTACAGATCACTGCCATCTCACCTCTGTCTGTGTGGGTTTGAGACTCGGGCTCGGCCAATGTGGGTATATGAGAAAGCTTGCCAGTATCTTCTCATGGGTCGGTGGTTCTTTCCAGGGTTTTCCCGGGTTCTTCCTCCACCATTTATTCTGGCCGCCATGTATAGCCTATCTTGTGCTAAAAATGGCATTAAACCCTATAACAACAGCAACAACAAGTGTTGGAAGAAGATCGTAACTTTCTAGATGTGGAGTACACGGGGAGGTCAGATAGGTATATTGGACTGGAGCAAGTAAATGAAATGTAGCATAGTGAACAGATTTTGTTTTTGATTCTGGATTGAATGGGTAGCCACTGAAGGCTACAGTGCACAGGGGAGGTGTGCTCAGGTTCTTTTTGTATTCTAAGGATGATGTGAGCAGCCATGTTTTGAACTTTTTCAAGTTTCTGAAGTAGATACTCAGATGAACCAAATAGAAATGAACTACAACAGTCCATTCTTGAAAGTAGTAAGGAAAACAAAAGTGATTTAGTGGCATCAGCTGAAAGAAAACTGTGAATAGAGCCTTTCATATGTTCATTATATGTTGGTGTAATAAGAAAGATCGTACTGTCAATAGTGACATCTAGTTTCATACTGACTGTGTGAATTTAATGTTGGTATTGCTGATGCTTATTGTTTGAGGTAAAGGATGTGAATGAGAATGTTTTTGTGTGGTGATCAGGATGGTTTCAGTTTTATCATCATTCATATGCAGCTTGTTATATGTCATCCATGACTTCACATTGGAAATGCACCTCTCTATGCCTTGGATAGTAGCCTCAACTTCATTTGGGTAGGTAGATTTGTATATTTGACAGTCATCATTTTACAAATGGTGTGACACCAGAAGTCGATTCATGACACTTGAGAGCGGATGAGTGTATAGAATGAAGAGAACAGGGCTGAGAAAGAGAGCCTTGTAGAATACCAAAACAGATCAACTGGGCTGTAATGTCTTCCATTTATGGACACAAATTGAGTCCTGCTGACTAATTAGGACTTGAGCCATAATAAGGCTGTATTGTGAATACCAAATACATGCTGGAGATGGTGAAGTAATGTATCATAGGCTATTGTGCTGCAGACAAGTCAGGGAGGATGAGTAATCTTTCCACTATCCAGAGCAGAGAGAAGGTCAACAGCATGTCTCAGAATTCTGTCTTTCGCTCGCTGTTCGAGATGGTCATTTTGAAATGATTTATTTTTTTCATCGCTAAAAATAAAAAAATGCCGAGAAAATATTTAGCTGGAGGGTGGTCAGCATGGTCAAATGACAGAGCATGGGTACTTACCTTGGTTGAATTTAAAAATAAATCGAGTTCTTCAAGGCGAAATACAGAACTTTTAGTAAAGCCAATCCAACGCCAACCCGCACGTCAAAAAATCAACCTGCACGCAAAATTCTTTTTTATCTAATGTAATAGAGGGGTGTTTGTGGTGTCAGAAGATGCAGAATTTAATTATCTTTCCAACGATACCAGGGATATCACAGTAGCAAGGATAGCTTTGACAAAATGCAAAAAATTGCTCTTCCGGACTAATAGGCAAAGAAGGGCATTTTTCCACTAAAAATGATAGTAGCATGCTTATTTATAAAGATCTAGTGCTGATCAAGGTGTCAAAATACACAGAATAAAAAATACTCTCAGAGGTGAAGTTTCAGTACTATGGTGAGGGCAATATGCAGACTGTACATTGCTAAAAAGACTGTTTGCATTCAGATGAGATACAAGTTGGGATAGATAGAACATATAAAACATTGACCTGGCAAGAATATTTTAAAAATAACTGTTTGCAAAATTTTGAATGGCTTGGTCTAAAAGTCTTCAAAATGACAAGAATACATTGATTTCAAGTACTGTCCAAGTCAATCTGGTATAATGATAATATCATAATTGATTATGGTAATTCAAATGAGATATTTGGGGTGATAGAGTAACTTTTTCTAAGATTTTTTTAAATGAATGAGAGGTGAGAAACAGGGCAGTGGTTCTTTAAATCATTAGGGTCAAGTGTCAATTTTTAACAGAGGTTTTACAATGGGAGTTTTGAAAAATGATGATCATTTCCTGGACGGGAGAGAAATATTGATAGCAGCAGTTAGTGAAGGAAATTTTGAATCTAAACACTAAGGCATCAGTGATGTCAGAGTCTGAGTTCACATAAATTTGGGGCACTCTTCATCACAAGGATTTGGGGTGTTCTTCATCACAAGGCCAAGAAATAAAACTATGTGTTTCTGGTCGGCTGACTGTCCCTGTTATTCATTTACTGGGGTAAAAAGAAAGTTTCCCGAAACTGATTTGTGCATCTAATTAAGCTGGTTTGCCCCAGTATTTGAAGTGCTTAGTATATTACATATACTAAACATCATTTTTTATATATATATATATATATATATATATATATAATGTTTAAGAAAAATATTTAAAAACATTTTCCCCTCAAAATCCAGAGAAATTATCCATGCATCTAATTGAGCTGGTTTAGCGCAATACATGAGGTGCTTAGAATATTATATATGCTAATCATTATAATATTTATATTTAAAAACAAAAAATAAATTCACAAAACTGATTTGTGTATCTATTGAAGTGGTTTAGCCCAACATTTGAAGTGCTTAGTACATTATAGATACTAATCATTATACCAACTCCAGAGTCAAATGCTGTTAAAGGTTGCTGCGTATATTCTGTGTCACAACTGTATGGTGATAATGAGTCAATTGAAATTGTGTTGTCAAGCTTATCTCTAATGAATTGAACTTTATCATGAATGAAATTTGCCAAAATGTCCTGAAGATCGACCAGAGAGAAGGTGTTTGAAAGTGGTGTACATTTATTCCTTGACATAATCTTGATGTATACAAAACCTTTGTTCATAACTTCATTTTGATAAGTTGTTATGTATATTTAATTTAATTGTTTGTTAGTTTAAAATTTTTTCATTCCATTTTATGTTATTGTAATGTAAATTTGTTTACTGGATTTGATATCGTCCAAAATTTCAGCTCAGTTCTGTTTGACCTGACTGATATTTGTTTTTTTCATTGATAAACAACTAATAATAGAAACATTCTATCTAGTTCCCGACCTCATTTCAAAATCAGTGACAGTTTTCATAAACAACTTTTTTTTAAAATGTTTTTTTATCTTTCTCAGAGAAAGAAACATTAAGCTTAGTCAAGGTCATACCTGGACTACGTGACAAGTAGCATTTATCAATTGGTACCAACTTCTTTTTTTTTCTCCAGAAGAATGAACTTTTGACCCTCATCCGGGAATCTGTTCTGCATCTTAATTAGCATATAACTGTTGTTTTTGATAGACATTTGTCAGTTAGGCTTAAGCAATTGACATGTTAAGTTGTTATTACATGTATGTTGTGACCAGTTTGGGTTCAATTTTTATTTTCTTCAAATTATTGAATTCATGTGATTCTTTTCCCTGGAAATACATAAGTGCTCTGACAAAATTCTTGGATAAATACATTTATTGGAAGTTATACTGAGTTCAAAACTGGAATAATATTTTCTGTGATTCAGCAAAGGACTGTTGACACAGCAGCACTTCGCTGACCACAACATACATCATAGCCTTCCATTTCGGATTTCATTGGGACTCAAACTCAGTTTCATTCAGGACTTTTTATTACTAGGACTTCTATTTTTAATTCTTGGATTTTTGGATTTGATTCATAAAACCGTAAGTTCTTTTTTCTTAATTTTTCCCTTTGTATTCTAGGGAAATAAATTATTTGTTAAATTTTACAAAGCTTGTTGTCTTCACTATTTTCTGTTGCTTATTTTAAGAGCTTTGACTCATAACAGAAAATTGAGCGTTCGTCCTTGGGATACAAATTTTGCTAAAATATTTCAGAAAATTTTGTTTTTTTAAATTTAAATTCCCCTAGTTTCAGAATTTTTTAAATCCCAAGTATTATTTTACATTTTAGAGATCATTAGTGAAATCAACAGGCTTTTTAACAATGTCATCAAAAGTGGAGATCTTTCTTTCAAATCCTACCCAGTAACAGTTAGACTTCTTGAAAAAAGATGAATTGCTTCAGTTTGGCAGAAAATATGATCTTTCTGAGGCAAAAGCTTCTTTTACAAAGCAAGAAATAAAAAACATTTTGGTCCAATATTTGGTGGAAAAGAGTGTTTTGGATATAAGTACTTTGGTTTTGATCAGTAAGTCTGTATCAGACTGACATAAAAGTAAAGGAATTAAAATTAAAATACAAGATAGGATTAGAGTTAAGAAAGCTTGAACTTCAGAAAGAGGAGAAGCAAATGCAATTAGATAAAGAGGAAAGAGAGAG
>JAECUM010014478.1:0-41445 GCA_016617855.1 Megalonaias nervosa
AGGTGCCCATGCTTAGTTTCTTTCTGCCTAGATGAGGTCATGAAATAGTACCCTCTGCCCTTTTCCATAAAGGTGAAGTTTGACATGAAGATGGGAAAAGTAATTCTTATCATGACCTTGATCTAAAAGGCATGACACTAAATGGTTAACAACATTGTTTGTTGCAGCAATATAAGCATAAAAACCTCTATTCCTCTATCTTAAATGGCTCAAGAGTTACAAAGTAGGAACAAAAAACAAAATGTTGATCTGTGACCTTGACCTTAAAGGCAGGATGGCAAAGACACTGATCAACATAACTCTCTAGTGATACAGAAGTGTACACCAGGACCAAGCTGTGGATGGCCTCCATCTGGGGTAAGGAAGCCTATTGATTTGGGGATCAAAAGATCAAATGTCAAAGGTCAATGTCACTGTGACTGAAAGAAGAAAAATCATTTCTGCACAAAAAAATTTCAGTTCCATGCATCTTCACTAATGTTTGTTAATGATCTTCGTGGTGGGTAAGATGGCAACCTATCAATATTGAAGTCAAAAAGTAAAAGGTCACAGTCCCTATGGTTGAACAAACTTAGTGGCTGTTTTTCGCTTAGGGTCATAAAGAAACCTAGATTCTGGAGTTGAAAGATCACTGGTCATGATCATGGTAAGTCTAATAAGACAATAATGACTTTTGCATGGTCAATTTAATTAAGACTGTACCACTGACCAAAGGTCAATGTCATCGAAACCTGTTGCTCAGTAATTTTCAAAGTCAACCATGCTCAACTAGTACCTACGCAGTGAACTGTTAAACATGGGGTTGATGTATAATGAGGTGGATGTATAATCTGCCATTCACGGAACTCTTGTTCTGATAAGCAATGGACATAGAATTCACAATTCTGACAATAGGTCTGATAAATTGAAACAATGCAAATGAAACTTGGTATACTCACATGTCCTTAGATGATAAATCATGTCGCACATTTTGGATTCTTGCTTCAAGATCAAGGTAACAGTTATATATTGATTGTTGTTGTTGTAGGGTTTAATGCCATTTTTCAGCACAAGATAGGCCATACATGGCAGCCAGTATCAGTGGTGGAGGAAGAACCCGGAAAAAACCTGGAAAGAACCACTGACCCACGAGAAGCTACTGGCAGGCTTTCTCATGTACCCACACTGGCCAAGCCGAGACTCGAACCCATGCCGACAGAGGTGAGACGACAGTGATCCATAATGGTGAGCGCTTTAGACCACTAAGCCACTCAGGCCCTCAGTTCCATATTGAAAGGATTTTTGTTAAGTGTTTCTGCTCTATATTTCAAAATTTGTTTGAGATAGATTATTTGTTCATATGTTTGTATGACAGAGTGTCATGTAGAAAAGCCAAGATCATTATTTTAAAATGATCACTGATCAATGTTAATCACTTGTTGTCTAACCTACATTAGCATGGCAAGACATGGGTATCATGTTTGTGACAGCAACAGTGGTAGGCAATGTTGTCATCAATGTTGAAGGTCTATGTTAAGGATTTGTGAAAGTCAGATAGAAGGGGAGGGAGACATTCACAATAAAAATGATAAATATATATCCCCTGTATCATAACACCATATTTAACTGTTGGAAGCCTCTTCCACAGGTATTGTAGACAGCCAGGTAAATAGCTCCAGGGAATAAATATATTCCTGTTTAAAATTATTCACCCCATGGGATTTCCTGGTCATGTCACAAGCCTTACTTAACACAATGATCAACCCCTAAGTTTGACTACATATACCTGGAAATTTGCAATTGACATGCTTTTAGTTAATTTTTTTGTACATCCAATCAATGACTGGTTACTGCCACATCACCTGAATTGTAAAGAGGGGTATGAAAACATTATTTATTTGCCACATATCATCAACATTATTAAAAAAGTTACAATTCTTTTTATCCGATTGATGATGCAAAACAGAAAGAAAACTCAAGAAAATAAAATAAATGGAGGAGCAAAAATAAAAATAAAAAAATAGTAAGTACCATATTTTGGTTTGCCTATAGTTCTGAAATTCTGCTGTAAAATGTATAATTTGCAAATCTTACAATAAATAAATACAATAAGGAAGGACACTGACAATTTTAAGACTGGCATTCTAAATAAATAATGTGGTCAAGTGACTATCTTATAGAGGTTAAACGAATTTTCAGCATGTAAACAGGAAATTGGTTGGTTTTTTTATACTTAATTTGTGGAAGAAGCCATAGAAAATCAATCATTGCAGAATGCAAGATAACAAAACCATACATGTGATGCTTCTGGAAAGCCTAACTCAGGAAGACTTTTCTTCATTTCTGGAACATAAAAATAAGGAAAATTCTTGAAGAGCTTCTGGAAGATTTCCACCTTTATTTTCTCTTTTTTTTGTTGGGGGGGAGGGAGTGAGGGGAACAAGTTTTAGTGTCTCAATTGGGGGCTCCTCCCTCAGTTATCAGGAAAATATCACATGAATAAAGGACTTTAGTTGCATATTTGGGATTGATCATCTAATTTTCAAGGATGGGGGCTCAGGATTTTCACTTAAACAAGGATATTGTTTTCCTGTACCTCAAGACAATTTTATTTGTCAAATAGAAAAACAGATACAATTAGTTCTTTTTTCCTATAAATCAGAGCAAAATTATTATTTTCAGTTTGGGTGTAAGAATTTATTTTTCTAGAAAAAACACATAACTCAAAATTTGAAGACCAGACCCTTAGAAATAAAAAAAAAAAATTAGTGCAAGAGAACTCTTTAGCTATTGATTTTAAAATAAGCAGGTATACAATCTTGGGAATTTATATACAAGGACTACTGCCCTATGGTTTCAATTGGAATTGGGTCACAATTTCCAGTTCAGTACACACAAATGTAGTTCTAGTCTATTTTTAGAACATTTTTTCCTCTCTCATTTTGGTGGTGACAGAAGAGTTATATTTATGCATTTTTGGTAGAAATTTAAAGGTAATTGTTTATTCTTGAGAATATGAGCTTATGGTGTGGTTGTCTATGTATTTTGGTGACAGTGCACAGTAAGTAATAAGGCCTTGGTGATGGTCTGGAAGTGAAATCTGTGTTCCATTGCATGTTGCTTTATTTACAGTCCAGCCTCTCAAAAAAAATGCAGGTGAACCTATGACAAGAACTTCACCGTGAAGTCATCTTTGAAGGTATTTTAGATTAACATATGATTTGTATTGATTGTCACACAGTGGAAAGTTCATTGCTGATAAACAAATGTAGAGAATATATAGTAAATTTAATTGTGTTCTGTTTCCAATTAGGCCAACAAGTTGTTCTCCACCACTCATTATAATTTTCCCACATTAATGGCTG
This sequence comes from Megalonaias nervosa, assembly GCA_016617855.1. Lineage (NCBI taxonomy): Eukaryota > Metazoa > Mollusca > Bivalvia > Unionida > Unionidae > Megalonaias > Megalonaias nervosa. Next base: position 3,345 of record JAECUM010014478.1, read on the forward strand.
TGGCAGACTGGTACACTCTTAGGTGTAACTAAGTGGGGTGGTGGTTTTTTTGTGAATCTGCATCAGCGAAAGATTACAGTAAAATAAGAATTCTAAACTAAGGACACAAATAAAACCCAATCAATGATTTTTGCAGAAAGTATGCTTGCAAAATTTTGTTTAAGGTATTTAGGTTGATTCCATATACAACTGCTGTCTTTTATACTTAACAAACAATACCCACAACCCAGTGTACACTTCTGACGGACAAGACTATTTTGAATATTTTCTTCACTCAAACAAACAATATGGCCCTAAAGCACAATTAAAGATAATTGGTATTATAATAAATTTGAGGACACCTCATTATCCCTCAACCATCTCAATTCTGAGATGTTTTACATCTGTAGTAGACGTACATATACATTTAAACCAAGCTGGCCATTCATTTGATGCCAGAGTTTAGAATTTAATCTCCTTTGCAATAAATAGTCTTATTGTCAAAAGTATTCTCCAAAAGAAACCAATTCATATTTTAGTCCAACTTAGACTAAATCTGAACCAAGTTTCAGAGTTAGTTTTTGTGTGAAATTAACACAAGGTAAACGCCCACTATATTATAAATAGTGGTGGGGGTGTCAAAATACAAAACTCTCCATTTCGACCCGATGTCCATAATGGACACTCCTCTCTCATTTTGGTGGTGCTACATGAGTTAGATTTAGGCATTCTTGGTATTGATTAAAGGTATTTCTTTATTTTCAGAATCTGAGTATTATTATGACACTCTAAAAATTCATAGTTTGGATAGGGTTATATTTTTAAAGAATATGTATTTCCAGTTTTCTTTAATGGTTATAATGGATAGTTAAAAAAAAGACCTTTGTATATCATAAGTATTGTTAAAAATACTTTTAATTCCCATTATTTCGATGCATGATTGATGCGTGTAATATGGGTTATAGAGTATACAGTTTAACCTTATTTCAGATACGTTCCTGTCAAAAATTGGCTTCCTCCACTTAGTCGTTTTCACTTTCTGGACTTTAAAGGTAAATTGTAAAGAAAGAACTGATAACTTGTTTTACATTTAATATATTTGGTAATTCATTCATTGCAGTTTCAGAAGCTGGTATGTTCAGTCTGGCAAAATTCCATTTTCCCTATTTTAATAAAGACAGTGATTTTTTGAGCACAGAGTGCTGAGCCATTTTGGTTAGCTGTGTACTTAGATCATATACAGTTTCCACAAGTATAATATCTAAAGAACTTTCAGCCACATGAAAGTAACATAGAGGTATGCCAACATTCTTTCCACAGCATGTTGCAAATGCAAACATCACCTTACACCTGTCACTCTCTCAGAAGTAAATAATATCTGTGAGTGCCCCATAAAGACCGCATAGGTATTATTATTGTATGATTTAAATTTGGCTGAAACGTTTAACTTGTAAGCATTAAAAAAGTCCTTTTGAACAATTTTCATGTTTTTGCCCACAGATCATTATATATCATTAGTAAATCTCATACAAACCTGGCCCCCCACCCCCTTATGATGAAAAATGAGCTATTTAAAAATGTACATTGCATTTTCCCAACATTGTAACCAATGTTATTCTGAAAGACAGGAATATGAAATTTGCTAAAATTATTCCTGAGATGTCACTAATACATTTTACAATTTGAAAAGGGATGATTGAACAGATGAGGTTCATGGCAGTCAAAAGGTCAAAGGGTAAAATATTTGCTTATTCTTCTAACAGTATATTATGGAAGAAAGTGAATTTGCTTTGTCATGATTTATTTCTTAATTTCATTAAAAATTAATGAAAACAAAATTATCATTATATATTTATTTCACTTAATGCAACAGTTTTAAAGTAAGTTGACTGTATTCCTGTATTCTAAGACTTCTAATTTTCCCATGATTAAGGTCATTACACACACAATACTGCCTCAAGACATATTGTGTAAGCAATATCAAAATAGGCATAAGTAGCTTATTTTCAAGCATAACATCAATGTTAATGTACCATTTTGTTGAGAACATCATGCATAATGAGATAAAAATAAGAAAAATAATTCCACAATTTTTCATACATTTTTAAGGTGGCTGTCTACAGTGTCATATGTTGTATTAAGTTACATTTTTTAAAAGAAAAAGAATTTCTATGATTTTACTCAATGGTTATACTGGCTAGTTAAAAAAAGACCTTATATATCTTAGGTATTTTAAAAAATACTTTTAATTCCCTTTATTTTGGTGCATGATTGATGGGTGTAATATGGGTTATAGACTATACAGATTTAGCCTTACTTCACATGTGCTTCTGTCAAAATACTGCTTGCTCCACTCAGTCATTTTCACTTCCTGGAATTCAGAGGTAAATGGTGCAAAATATTGCTGATAATAAGCTTTAAATTTTATATATTTGGTAACTCATTCATTGCACTTTCAGAGGCTGATATTGTCTAGTTTGAAAAAATTGATTTTTCCTATTTTAATAAATGCTGAAGATAGTGTCCATTAGGATAGTTTAGGCTGATATTTTGAACATGGGAGCAATCATTTTGTGGTTAGCTGTGTGCTTAGATCATGTATAACTTCCACAAGAACAATAACCTAATAAACATTTCAGCCACAGTACATGAAAGTTACATAGATGTATGTCAACAGTCTCTTCATTGTGCATGTTGCAAACGCAAAAAAACTTTACCTTAGACCTGTCACTCTCTCAGAAGTTCATAATATCTGCAGAGCGCGATTTTGGTGTGGTTGTTACTCTGAACATGGCTCGGCCATATCCGTCTGGTCGTAAAAAAAAATGAAAGGGCGATGTTCTGACTCGTGTGCTTGTCTGTGTGTACTTCGGCGACTTTGCACAATGAATAATGAGGCCCTGATGCTGTTCCAGAAGTGAAACGGTGCTTTGTTTTAAGTCCAGCTTCTCAAAACAAAAAATACCGGGTAACCCTATAACTTGAACTTCACTATGAGCTCCTCTTTAAAGGTAGTTTTGATGAACATATGATTCATTAGGATTCAGACACAGGAAAAGTCAGTACTAAGAAACAAACGTTAAGACCGTGTAGGAAAACAACTGTGATCTTGAGTCCATAACAATAAAAGAGGGGAACAAAATTGTTGGTGTACTGTCTGGCATCGTGTCATACCATCTTCCCTATTAAATGCAGCAAGCATGCTCTGACATGAGTAAAACAATAAAATATCGTTAATTTGCTATACTGCAAGCAACAATCATCATGCGAAAACAAGTTACATAAAACATCATCATCAGTGATGCAGGATGGAACCAGACTACTATCACGATCTTCTTGTTGCATGCCCGAGTTTCTCCAGCATTAAAGTGCACCGTCCACAACGCGCTCATGCTGACTGCATGGTGACCGAAAGTACAAAAATGCTGTTTAGTTGAAATCCACATTTTATCCCCAGTTCTCGTCCGTATTTAAAACCAAACGTTTTCTAACAACCTACAGGCAGTATGAATATCAGGTTATGAATCGTCAAGTCAACGCCAAGGTTATTTCTTGTGTAAATTCTAAGGCACTGTAGAGAATCACCATAAGTAAATAAGCCAAGGAGACCTCTTGTCAGGGGCGCCCTCAATATTATTTTTTGGGTGGAGGCACATGCAGTGTTCAGCTATTTAGTTTAACGGATGTAAGACAAAACGTGTTTAGAGGTGAAGTCGAGGAGGGGGAATGCCCTCCCCGCCCCCCTTAAATGGGCGCCCATGTTTCTTGTGTAAATTTTTAAGCAGTATAGAAAAGCACGATAGGGAAAAAGCCAAGGCGATTTCTTGTGTAAATTCTAAGGTAGTAGAGAGTTACCGTAAATTCCTGGTAAAAAATAATAATGTTCCTCGTGTATCTGACTCATTCAGAATCTTATATTTCCCGAATTGCAAAGAATATTAGTAAAACGTTCGACTTTGATGTGATGTTCATATTTCCTCGCTAAGTGAATGCAAATAAATAAATAAATTACCATATTTTACTCAGATATGTGTATACTTTGTTTCTACTAAAGATGCATGCAGGAGATAAAATTATGTACATTCTGAATTGCAGTGGGCCATAATACATCTTTTTTAAATAAGTTACTTTAAAGAAAACAAAAAAATAAAATCCTCAACGACCTATATTTATTATATCATTTATTAATGAGGTTTTAAGGCATCTATAGTAACATTCATGTATAAAAATAAAAGGAAGAGAGCTAGAACGAATAGACGAATAAAATTAAAAGGAAAAAAAACCCGAGAAGAGAAAAATAATTATCGTTAGGATGAAACCTTCAAAAATTTATATCACTGTATGCCCAATAATTGTGAAGTTTGGCGAAATTCGTTTGACATATGAAATCAAACTAAAACCATGGATGTACCATTAACACTAGGCTGATAAATCAGCCCTTCACCCGTAATGATATTGATATCATCACGGGTGAAGGGCTGATTTATCTGCCTACATTAACACTTGTCTTGTTTCCTGTTAGCAATTTCACTGACAACTTCGTCACACTTTTTGTGTGATATTACCTTGGTAATTTTGGCAGTTGGTAATATTTAGTAATAAGGTATATAAAAAAATAAGCCAGTCATATATTTGTGTGTCTCGCCATCTCGTATAATAATAATAATAATAATAATAATAATAATAATTCTTTTTGTTATGTGGTATCCAACAATAACACACGTAGTAATCTAAATAGGGCACATAACATTGACACAGTATGTACAGTAAAAACAGATATGAAAAAAATAAGAAAACAAATATTATCCGCCAAGAATGACTCGTACAAGTTTCTAACAGTTTCCTGATGGATCAAGACTTTGGGACAGGGTACATTTTACTACTAAAATTTCTATATTCGATTAAACTAAGAAACTAATATCACGCATTCAAACATATAATAAACAACACAACAAAGCAAAAAAAATTAAAAAATATTTTTAAAATACAATCCAAATTAGTAAAATATCATTGATCTCTGTTCTCTTGATCAGCTTTGATTTTAATGGTAACACTGAGCTGCATATTTAAATGACCTATATTTTTAATGTCATAAATCTGATTACTAGGTTTCAGTTTGCATGGTTTTTGTAAAAGGAATGTACCATTTTGTTGAGATTATCATCCATAATGAAATGAAAATAATAAAAATAATTGCACTAAAGATTTTATAAAGGGAAAGTCGCTGAAGCCACGCGAGCAGTGTCGGATTATCCATTATGCACACTAAGCACGTGCGTAAGGCACTAGCTCAACAAAGACACCAGAAAAAATTCAGTTGTTGATGATAAAATTGAATGAATTATATATGATCATTTCGATCTGCATGTACAAATATTTGATTTGGAATGATGGCAACAATGGTATTTTCCAGGGTTTTTTTTGGTAGTTTCACATGGGGGCGGGGGGGGGGGCACCATACTATTTTCAGTGCTTACGGCCCTGGAGATCCTTAATCCGGCACTGCATGCAAGAAACTCATGGTGTTACAAAGTTCAGTTAACTGACAAAATAGTTATGACAGTATGGTTTTGAAAATCGTAGGTTCTGGTAAGATGGATATTTCTCATTTTAAAAAAATGTATGAGCACGATTTAGTTTTAATTATTTTAGTCTATTCTAAACATTCAGAGATAGCTTACCCACTCTGGGCCAACGTTGAACCAATCTTGGCACAATGTGACTACATGCCGTTGGGCTAAAGTCATTTCGCTCATTGCCCTCTTTTGGGCCAACATGTTGGGCTAATGTTGGCCCAGTTGCGAGTATTGTTGAACCAACGTCGGCCCAACATCACACCTTTATGATGATCCATTGTCCAACGCTGGCCGAACAGTAGGACAATGAGCAAAATTAACTTTTTTTTCTTACGTCATTTAGCCAAGTTGGTCCGCGGTTAGAGACAAGTTTCTATCCACTGGGCCAACATTGGCCCAACTTAGGGCTTAAGAGCAAAATGGCGTTTTTCAGTCATCTGTGATGTCTCGCACGTAACATTTTACATGAATCGACATGTGTAATGTTCTAATTAAAGATTTTTATCTCGGCTGATTTAATCCTGGACAGAAATTAGAATGGAGTTTTAAACAATAATCACAGCTGGATCTAATTGCAAAACTATTATGTTATTATTGTTACGACCATGTAGTTAATTACTTGTGTGTTAAAATTTGAATTCTTTTTATTCCATTTTTGCATCATTATATTTTATTATGATGATGATTATGTTCACGGGATCTGATATTTTTGAAAGAAACATCGTGTTTATTTAGAACGTAAATATGACTCTCGGTTTGCGTAAGCATTATTTTATATTGCCTACTGGATAAACAACAGGCGTAAACGATTGGTTGTGGCCAAGGTCATTTCTAAGCATATATGATTACATCGTGTACTGCGATTGTTAGATGATGAAATAACCACGCGTTCTTCGTGCGTGTGCATGAAATGACGTTTTGGTTCGGTCTAAAAACACTTAGGTCCCTGTGAAATAGTCAGAGTCGTTCTTATACCTTGAGAAGAAGGTATTATTTTTCTTTACATCTGTAGAGCTCGAGATGTGTCTTGTTATAGATGACAGCTATAGGAGTTCATCTACTTTTTAAATAATTTATTTTTCCCGGGAGAACTACACAAGTGGTTTAGAACAAAGACATTCAGTGAAATTCATTCTGAATTGGAATAGTACAGTACAAATTGTGGTTCAACGTGAAATTCTGGACATTTGTGTAAAGACTTCACCTGACGTCATTATCCTCCATCTTGGAACGTCATCAAGATTCGAATATGGATTTAGTTAAAATTATTTAGTGATAGGACTTGTATTTTTTCAGTACTAGGATAAATGTTTGGATTTTCTTCACAAACCGTAAGTCCTATTTCATATTTTCACCTTTTCACCGTGTTTTCTAAGGAAATAAATTATTTTTGTTAAAACTTACAAAGCTTGTTGTCTTCACTCTTTTCATTTGGTACTTTTGAACAAGCCGATACGTAACATTATGTAGACCGTCAAACTTAACCACCCCATCCATGCCTTGCTGGAATAAAACGAAACATTTTTTAATTTTGTACCAAATATGATTATCAAATAGACACACAATCCTAAATTTATACAAATAAATCGACTTATCATCCAATTTGAAAAATATTCCAATGACTGTAGAGTAAAATTTCAAAAGAAACACACACGCGCGCGCGCGCGCGCGCACCGATCACGTCCTGAACCGGTCAAACAAGTATTCTGCTTTACGTATAGGTTCTACAGATAGTTTCAGGTGGCGTCATGTGATTTATATAACAGGCAGAACTTAGAAGGACTTGGACCAAGGGATATATCCCAATGTCGGCATTACAACTACAGAATAAAGTTGGTCCAGCTAGTGATTTTCCAACATTTAAATTACAACGGCTAAACAACGTTGTCCCGGCAAGTGCTTTTCCCATGTTAGCGACTGAAGAATGGTCCGAAGTTGGCCCACTATCACATACCCAACGCTGATCGTGCGATTACCTGTCAATGGTGGTGTGCTATCTGGTTTTAGCTCTGACACTTTCAAATGAATCAAATTCATAATGTGTAATGTTAGGTATGGGTTCAATCTTACTCGTAAATAGTCAAGTTTTATTTTATACTAATTGGAGTTTGTTTTTTTGATGTCTACCAATTTAGACATATCACGAAAGACAGAAATAGTACAAATTACATTGTAGTTAATTAAAATGTGAAGAATATCTAGTTTTAAGTGATAAACACTGAACTTGTCTATAGAGAAACTGTAACCTTGTATTTTCTTTTTTGTGTCACAGAATTGTGTGCACTAAAGTACCTTTAGGTTTCGTTGCCGCATACAGCATTACTCACGGAGTATGTTTTTAGCCTTGGCATGTTCAGTATACTCTTTCTGTTCCCTTACTGCAGCACGCACAAGGCGCATGCAGTTGGTGGCTGGACGGTGTGGATAATGAAGTTTACAACAATGAATATGAGCATTGTTAGCAACTTTCAGCTGTAGAGAATAATGAAAAACTTCATTCTTTCTTGCTATTCGTTTTTTGTAATGAGGTGTTTAATACGTCGAATGTTTCACATAATGCCATGCTATCGGATAGATTATAGTATGCTTCATTTTACAATTTTATAACTCAGCAGACAATTTAAATTTAATTATGTTGTACGCATGTGATGATGGGAAACGTTCGAGTTTTAATAATCCAGTGCTTTATTTTTTTTTTCATAGACAGATTCATGTACGCAAGTGGTTATTAAAATAATAATCTCGTGAAGCCGTTCTTACAAAAGAAGAATTTAAGGTGTAACTAAGTAACTTAACGTGAACGCGTTTATAATGTATAAAGCATTATTCGCACTAAAACATGTCTCGTGTAATTCACGACTGTTACAACACAACTCGTATTCAGGCAGGATTGATTCTAGTAACCTTAGATGATAAGTATCATGGGCCAGAATGAGGTTCAAACCAAAGGCGTCGATGTGCCTGGTTGTTCAGAATGGTCTTGTCACAAACCAGTGTAAACTGAGGATACAAAGAGAAGACATCAAATCAATAACGTATAGTCCAATCAAGTGTCTACGAGAGTGGGATGATGCCAGCTTTTTAGACAAGAAACGTGGGCAGAGATTGAAACATCAGCTGGAGAGAGTTTCCGTAAAATTGACTAATCCTGCCTCTCCTGGACTGTTCAAGGTATGAATGTACGACCATGGTTTTCTTCCAAAGCACACATGGCCACTTATGGTGAATAAAATCCTTATCATCACAGTCAAGAAACTAGAACAGGTCCTAAACAAACACCTGAGAAGATGGCTAGAGGTTCCTCCATCATTCACCATTATTGGTCTTTACAGCAGGTCATGCAAACTACAGTTGCCCTAACATCGCAGGTTGAAGAATACAACCTGACTTCTGATAACTCTGAGGATCCAAAGGACACAGGGGCGCCCGCAGAATTATTTTCGGGAGTTGGGGTGAGCAAACTTGTAGTGGTAAGCTATTACGTTCTACAGATGTAGGTCAAAACATGTTTAAAGGTGAAATCCAGGAGGGGTGGGGGCACTCCCCTCCTTGCCCTATGTGCGGGAGTCCATGAAAGGATGATAAAAATAAGTCGAGCCGGAAGAGGTATTAGGACAGGAAGAAAATGGCCCATGAGTAAGGCGGTGAATGAAGTTGAGAGCAAACCGAAGTAATGAAATATCGTTAGAACTACAAATACTTCTAAAGTAAGAGAAGGGCTCGGCTGAAAGAAATCCCACAAATGGAATGAAACAAGCCCAACCAACCGATGTACCATGGTCCAGGAAGAAATTTGCAGAGGACAAGATGATGACAGGTCAGCGAGAGCAGTCCAAAGCAATATGGACAAGACTGACAGATAGAAAACTAACATGGAGAGACCGTTGGAAATACTGACCACTGCGAATTCATTTCCGGCTTAGATTCGTGTACAATCTGCTCCCATCGCCAGCAAATCTGAAAAGATGGAATTCACGTGCCTATTATTACAGAAAAGAGCCACACTGTAGCATGTCAGGATGCCTTGGCACAACGGCGATACAGATGGCGACAAGACAAGTCTTGAGAGAGAGGACATATATTTTGGAGAAAGAAGAATGGAAAGTCCGGAACCCATAGAGTTAAGGTCGCGGTTGATCCAATTTCTTACAGAGGCACAAAAGAAGCATGCAACAACAAATAATGCTGGAATATTCCAAGAAGCAAAGTCATGGGAGATGAAAGTAAACCTTCAGCCAGACATCTTTATTTGGCCTGAGACAGCAAAGAGAATTATCTTGGTGGAACATACTGTCCCATGTGAAGAACTTAAGGAAGAGGTATATGACAGGAGGACGGAGAAGTAAAAGAACTGGCGGAGAGAACTGTAGAACAAAAGGATTTAAAACTTGACTCTTGTAGGTGGAAATAGGATGCAGGGGTTTCCTGCACACTCAACATGGAGGATGCTCCGTGCACTAGGAATAAGTGGATGAGTACGGAAAACATCAGTGCAAGCACTGTGTAAGGCAGCAGAAAGATCATCTAGTTGGATCTGGCTGAGATGTGACGAAACGAACTATCAGCCAACACAGACGGGCAAGTGTCTGATCAACATTGTCACCCTGTCATCTAGAGGGTATATTGAGATAAGGATGAGAACTCGGCTGATGACGTCTTTGTAACCGCAATCCAGCTATGTATCAACACACGGCTGAGCTATGCTCTTCATAAAAGCAATTCTGGTGTGTCGCTGAACTTCTCTGGACTTTTCAGCTGGATACTGTAGTTAATGGTGACTTCGGCATGGTTGGTCTGACGAAAGACACTGGCCAACTCAATGTAAGGGCCCAAAAGGTTTTGGACCAATGGGTCTGTGGATAGGACGGTTCCCTAGGAGTCCTTCTGCAGGCCGGGAGGAGTTAACTACATAAGATCATTCCTTAACCATTCATTGGGAGCTGTGGACTGGGAGTAGTCATAATCGTCATCCAAATGTCAAGCATCGTATCTGATGGTGGACAGTGTATTAAACTTTTCACCTAAACTTCAGTGTCATTATTTCTATGACAATCCAATGCACCATCATCCTTGTTGATGAACAATGTTCCAATAATATATTTTGCTAAACCCATACATTTATCGCTTTTGTTGATAAATCCATATAGTGATCATATATGTCGATAAATCCATACAGTTATCATATCAGTTAATAAATCCATACATCTGTCGTATCTGTTGATAAAATCCATACATTTATCATATCCCTTGAAAAAAAATTACCATTTGTGACTGTTTGTTGCTTAACTATGTTTTTATATCCCTTGAGGGACGATGCCATTTTGATCTATCCGTTGATGAACTTGATGTTAATGTGAAGGGTATGGTTTTATATCCCTTGAGGGACGATGCAATTTTGATCTATCCGTTGATGAACTTGGTGTTAATGTGAAGGGTATGGTTTTAGGTTATTCTAGTTTAGTTTGTGAGAGATGAAAATAAGGCTGTGAGTAGTTAAAGGGGGCGACATAGCCCCACGTAGACCGTAATGTTAAAATAAGGCTGTGAGTTAGGGTGTCAAGGGTTCCAGTATTAATTTGTATTATTAATTTTATTTGTGTCTTCGCTAGACCAAGTCCAACTTAGTTTAATCATGTTAAATAGTAGTAACTATGTATTCACCATAGTAAGTAATTACTATGAAGTCTCAGATATATATATATATTGTCTAACCATTACATATTTTCTAAATGTTCTATATTTGCTTCAGTTATCGCTTCAAGCTAGATAGGACGCATTCTGTCGAACCCAAATCTAATGACAATTTGACGTCTTTGAACCGAAGATCGCTGGATTGTAGTTCGTTTTCTTATGCTTTGTTTTTGAATGTAAGCATGATCCTGATGTGAAAACATGAAAGCTCGGTGATCTGCATATAATAGAAATTTAAAATTAGAGATATGCAAATTTCATCCACAAAAAGGAGAGGTCCTAAAATGCCACACGATATTTGTCGACAGTCTGGATTCTTTATTGTAAAATTTACAGCCATTTGTCTGGTTTGAGGATAAGATTCAAAGTATTCAACAGACGTGACACATAATCCTAAAAAGTATTGTACACAATATTCCATGGTGTACTGCTTTCAAAGCTTTTGATACGGTGAGCATATTCATTCTAGTTTATACACTTACCCTTAAGATGTACAAAAAATATATCACGTACATATCAATAAATTCCCCATCAAACCTTATTTAGTACATAAAGTTATTCTTAATTAAAATGTTTTCATGTTTAAGTTACATTGTTCTTTCTAGATTTTTTTGCCACAGTAGTGTGTGTGTGTGTGTGTGTGTGTGTGATTTGCATTTTTAACGTAGCTTTAACAATTGTTCAGTCATATCGCTACGATATCTGCAGTGTAACAGTTTATAGTGATGTCTAGCACAGACATGTAGCATGATGTCCCACCCAGTCACGTTATCTTGACACTAGGCCTACCAGTCCTAACACTAAATTATCAATGATGAGCGCCAAGCGATGCAGCTGCTAGTACCAGTTTTCTAAGACTTTGGTATGACGCAGCCGGGGTTTGAACCAGCGACTTCCCGCATCCGAAGCGGTCATTCTCTCTTATCAAAGACTGTTTATAAGATGGAACCATATAACCAGTCCTAACACTAACCTCTTAATGCTGAGCGCCTAGCGACCTCTCGCATCCGAGGCGGACGCTCTGACCACTAGGCCACCGGAGTGGTCGACACAATAGTGAGTATTACAGACCCATAATTGTTTGCATTAACCTTAGAGGACACACGGTACTAATGGTATGGAAAAATGGGAACCAGCCTGGAAATGGGTGAACATTTAATGGAGTATATATGGGTTTTGGTGGCCAGGATTGGTTAATAATGTAAGTTATGTTTTAGGAAAAAGAATCTTTTGAGAGCTTATCCTAGTTGTAAGTGAAAAAAAATAAAGACATTGTTTTATTGATGGAATTCCAGTCCTTTAAAAGTCATGAGTTTCGAACACTCATTACTAAAATTAGCACCTGACTCTTTGGTGCGGAATTGAAAGCACATGTTTCAAACACACGCAGGCCCAGAAAATGCCGCGGCTCATATCCTTTCCTCTACACAGAAGCTGACATCCAGGTTTCATCTATACTGATAAATATAGGTTTGATCATGGGCACTCAGAAATTTTAAGTTATTGAATTTTTAATATCATGGTGTTTGCATAGGTTTACTATGGGAACTGAATTAGTACCGTGACTCCTAGAGTTACTATTCTTGTTGTAAAGAGGTCGAGCCCAAGCTAATTGCATGTTCTCAGGCACAACACCACTTGAAATAGACAGGAGAACAGTAAGTAGACTGAAGAACAGTAAAAGTTATTGGAATTGTCAAAACACTGACACCATCTTTTATAAATTGTGAAGGTTTGTACTTTTATACTATTAAGGTTATTCAGTTCTTTGATACCAAAAATCGTCACTTGCAGGTTGAAGCTGGAATGTGTTATCATCATTATTTCTTATATCTGTACGTTTTAAAATGTTGATTTAGGTTATTTCTCTATAAGAGCATATGCTACATTAGTGAAGATGTTAATAAATATGATTTGCAACATCCAAAGGATCACGGACTTTAACTGTTTCCTAAATATATTTGGTTCATTTTGAGGTTGCTTTTAATATTAAACAGAAGATATTTTGCCTCTCTAACATCTTTCTGGATTTAATATCTAACCTTGCAAATATGTCTGCACACTTTTTGTCATTACTTGTGTCTTTCTTATGGATGTTCAATAACTGATCGCTATATATATTTTAATTTTGTTCCAAAAAAGTTCAGTAATTAATCCCTGGTTCTGATCTTTATCTTAATACAATTTCTTTAATTGGAGCAATTTCATCGAGAACTGTTGCAAATTCATCTCTGAATTTTATCCATTTAGTATAAGCACAGTTCAGCCTGAATAAACTCTGGCCAGTTGATCTGTAACAATTTGGTAATAAATCATTTTTCACAATTCTGATTTTCATGGTGTCTTGTTTCCTTGTATTCTCTGAGTAAACGAGGTACGAACATGATTGCTCATGCCTATATGGATTGTCCCAGATTAACAGATTTCATTTTTTGAATGTGTTAAAGATGATATGGCAACTCTTGTAAAGTCCTTAATAATTCGACTTATTATAAACATATTTTAGGATACTGGCATATGTTTTCATATTACAGGTATTGTATTAAAAAGCAAATACTAACCTCACCAAGAATTTAGAGTTAATCTGATCTTAACGTTTACTACGGTCTGCTTTGGAGGTCTTCAACAAGTACCATTAACTCTAGGTTCACATTTGGGTAATACGAAATCAAACCAAAGAGAATCCAAATCACCAGAGTGCAAATCTGGTTTTATAGAAAAGGCTATGTCGTTCGAAGTTTTGACTTCTAATTTCATTATCAGTAACGATAATGGTTAATTGTGGATGGTATTGTCGTTATTTTCCCCTTGAAATGAGTGCCTCTGTGTGTGTGTGTGTGTGTGTGTGTGTGTGTGTGTGCCAGAAATCTAGTGTTCATTGCTCCTTACGACTCACCCCCACCCCCACCCCCTTTAATCCCGGAATTAAATAGGAGACATTTAATTAACATTTGTTTCATTTCCGCCTTATATTTCTCGGGCGTTTTATTAATCATTGGTACGACGGTAATTCTGTTAAGGGACCGACCCAATCGGATCATCCTCGGCCTTTTCACTCAAGTCGAGAAAGAAACCTCAGATGTAGTTCGTCGCCATTGAGAACGAGAATCTGAACTACTTTTGTATATCTGGCTTCGGGTCACACTTATTTTTCCTATACAGTCTCTACATTTGTTTCTCAGTACAAAACATTCCACTGTGTCCAAATGATATAAAATAATACCTTAATCTAAAATATCCTTTAAAGATGAATTCATGATGAAGTTCTTTTCATATGTTATCCGGCGTTTTTTGAGATGCTGGACATTAAACAAAGCAATGTGCAATGGGTCACATATTTCACCTTCGAATCAGCATCAGTACATCATTACTCACACCATAATACTCAAATTCTACATAATAAACAATTATCTTTCAATTTTTATGCCAAGAATGCATAAATCAAACTCCTGTATGACCACCAAAATGAGAGGAAAAATGCACTAAAAATACACTGGGACTGCTTTCGTAGGCACTGAACCGGAAGTAATAATTGTGACCCGAGTCCAGCTGTAGAACATTATGGGGTCACTCTGATTACAGTCAGATCTCCACTGGTATACACGAAGATCTGACAGCGACCGCTTAGTGGTCATGTTCTTGTAACCTATTTTATTACCATAATCGCTAATTTTGTCAACCAATCAGTTGAAGTCTTATATCTTTGCGTTTGGAGACTGAGCAGTGTGGATGAAAAGCATGGATGTGTACCGAACGATTTGATTCACTTTCAGATTTTTGAAAGCTGCATTTCCACTGGCTAATTCAAAGGTCACCAGAACATGATCCTTAAGCGGTCGTCGTCAGATCTTCACGTTGGACAGCAGAGATCTGATTTTAATCAGATTGAATACGGGGTCAGACGACAATAAAATTTTTCGGGTTGGAAGTTGCAAAGTAGTTCTATCTAAATTTAGAGGTATTGTTTGGCTATGTCTTTCACCGTGAAATGTTCATGACATGGACTGATTTTTACCATGGAATGATGGGGAGGAAGTTATTCCTTATTTTGAGATGCCTTTTGTTGTGGTTGTGTAAACATTGTGGCTAAGTGCACAGGTAAAATGAGTATGAAATATGGTCAAGATCTATGTTTTCCTTGACCCGGAAATGAAATCCTAACCCCACTAGTTTTTTGGGGGTGGTGGGTGGTGGTGGTGTTTTACACTGTGATTAATGTATGTTAATGTACTATAATAGTACTGTCAACCCTAGGAATCCTATTATCTTTGGAATGTTGGTCTGAATTCAGCTGGGAGAAATGCACGTAGGTAATATATAAGAAAATATTTTATGGTCACACCCTATATATCAGTGGAGGAAAAAAATAATCGGAATATCTTTGGCATTTTGTTGTCGTAACATTGTTGTCGTGGCGTATTATTGTGGAGGCGTATCACCAAACATACCAAATTGAGGTGTCCTCCTATAAAAATTTCCAGCGTTATTTCAGGATCTATCGGAAATGGCCGAGTGATGTTTTGATTTGGGACCGAGCATATAATGTTCTAGCACTCAGCACTAGAGTATCGGTTTTCAAAAAAAAAAAAAAAAAAAAAAAAAAAAAAGAAATTTCTTAAGTTTGATGTTCGTGGTCACAGGGGTTTGTTACAAATAAAATTAGGAGCCTAACCTGTAATAATATAACACTCCTAATTTTATTTGTAACAAACCCCTGTGTTCGAGGTGGGGCTCTGAGGTTTTTTGTTCAGCCAGATATTCATTATCATTTACTTCGATAAACATTATTTTCAACTAATATATGGATATATTGTTCTTTTTTCTCGATAAATCTGAGCAAGAATATGTTTCTCAAACTATCTGAGTATCAAAGAAACGCGTCCCAGTTTGGGTTGTTTAGTCTGGTTTCATGATGTATATTTACCCTACGTTGCACTCCGCTATTAATATGGCGGAGTAAAACGCATTGAACATGTGAGTCAGGGAACCAGACCAATATTTATTATTAACCCCCCCCTCCCCAGTCTGGTGCTCTAATTTGTTTAAATGCATTGGCTCTTCAATATTGTTCGTATAAACGTTCAGGGTACCAGACTAAATGAACTTAATCTAACTACTTTCGATTTTAGAAAATTTTCTGCGTTGTAATGCAAGGTGACTTAAGATTGAACTTTATAGAGGTGTCAAATAGGGAGGAGTGTTAGTGACAAAAGTACCGAGAGAATGAGTGGGCAAATTAGAGAAAGAGTAGGAAATACAAGTATTTTGCTTACATCTCTCAATCAGATGTTGTTGGGTTACATGAAACACTCAAATCCACCTAGATATTCTAAATCATTTGACAGATGTACCATTCATAGGCGTAATATATAAAGTATATGTTCTTCGGGTTTCATATATTACACGAAAATATCAGGACAGTAGAAAAGTTGTAGGAGATGGTTAGGATTTCCAATAGCTTGTTTCAAAACGTTCATGTGTACTATTGATTCGTATAAAATCTCGTTAAACTTGTTTTTTAAAATTGTTTCTAATGAGGTACAAAATTTCAATATCGCTTTTTTTAATTCTCCGTTTTATGTTATCCAAAGTAACAATTATCGTGCTTATATAGCCTGTTTTAGGTATTAAAGGTATATTTAGGTATTAAAGGTATATTTAGATATTAAAGGTATATTTGGGTGTGCACGAATGCACACAAATTTGCGTCATTTACACAGCATATATGAGTTTAGTCCTACAACGTAAGACACATCACCCGATATTTTTGTTCTGGGGTGATAGCACTAAAACAAAAACATGTGCTATGTCTTACATTGTAGGACAAATATTAGTTATGTACAACATGCTTCGCCAAAATACCAGAAAAGTGTATAAGAAACTGTTGTTGATGGATTCCTTTTATATAGATTAACCCAATACACATAATTGTTCTGTCATATAGAAATAAAGACATTTATACTAAAATGCTTTTTAAGGGCTATTTATTCAATTTTGGGAAGGGTATACTCCAACGCTGTATTATCGCGGGCTCTATATTATTGCGGCAAATGAGATTTTCAGATTAATTTTGGACACATGCTGTCTAGCAATTGTTTACTGATGTAAAGCTGTAGCAAGTAGGAATGCACAATTTCCTCAAAAATGTCAACATTTTTTATAAGTTTACAATGAAAAAGAATGAACATCACTTTTTTGTAAAGTGCATGCAATTATGTTGATCATCATATAAAAAGACTCAAGTCAAACTTGCTGTACCTGCATTGGCTTTGATTACGAAATATATTCAGTGTATCGTCTGATGATTATAGGTCATATACTGATGGTGACATACATGTCCTTACAAGGTTAATGTTACAATTTCATTGCATGGTAGCCAATATGGACCAAAATTTACAAACTGTTGTTGATGAACAAACTTCTCATATGTAAATAAGAATATAATAACAGTTAAATTTTCTTGAAATCAGTAATATTTCAGTAATAATATTAATAATAGTTGTTATATATTTACATTTCTTTGCCCACATTGCATTTAAAATTCATATAAAGTTAAATGATAATTGCTTTTAATTTGTAAAGTTGTTATTCATGGATTGACACTTAAATGACATTTGTGTGTTTGATTTTATCATTGGATCCTTTCGTTTATTGTGGAAATATTATCCCAGTACACGTGTGGACATTTCTTCTCATAGGTAAGTTGTACTTTATGTTTATCATAATACCTGCATGCCACCTTATGTAAGTTAGGCAAATGCTGCAATTATATAGAGTTGTTCCCCCATGGTACATTAATCTGGGTCAGCCATCATATGGTGGCGTTCTTCAGTTTTGTATTTTGCATAGGGTTAGAATTTTAAAGAAAAAGAATTCCCCCGGGTTTCCTCACTAGTTATACTGGCTATTTAAATAAGACCTTGTATATCTAAGGTATTGTTAAAAGAACCTTTAATTCCCTTTATTTTAGTGTATGATTGATGGGTGTAATATGGGTTATAGAGTATACAGCTTGACCTTACTCCAGATGTGCACCTTTCAAAAAAGTGCTAGCTCCACTTGCTCATTTTCACTTCCTGAACTTCAGACCTAAATTGTAAAAAAAAAGAGCTGATAACTTTTTTTACATGTTATATATTTGGTAATTCATTCATTGCACTTTCAGAAGCTGGTATTGTCTAGTCTGGCAAGATTCATTTTCCCTATTTAATAGCTGCTAAGGATAGTGTACTTTAGACAAATTCAGGCTGATTATTGGAGCACAAGGGAGCAGTCATTTTAGTTAGCAGTGTGCTAAGATCATTTAAAATTTCCAAAAGTACAATATCCAAAGAAATGTCAGTCACATTACATCAAAGTAGCATAAAGGTATGCCAACATTCTCACCACTGTGAATGTTTTAAATGCAAACAACTTCACCTTACATATGTCACTTTCTCAAAAGTACATAATAACAGGTGTATGCTGTTTTATTTACATTTATGAGCTTCGATTGAAAAAGTTGTTTTATTGGAATAGAAAGAGGGAAAGTCATTGAAACTTTATAAATTATAAGTAAGCAGCAATAGCTAAACAGTTTTAATATGTACCGATAAGAACATTAAGTACCGTGATAATACAGCGTTCCGGGCTACATTGAACTGTCAGTGCTGTACAATAAAATGCATTCTTTATTCAAACATACTATACATTATGTACATTTTTTTCATTTGTTCACATCATTAATAACTACTTTAGCCAAATACTTATCTCACTTTTCCAATTAACTTTAATTATGTGTGTTGTCACACAGGATAACAAATGAATACATGAAAACATAATTGTCTGTGAATTAAAACACCTTATTTAAACTTGAAAGGAATATTCATATCATACAGTTAAAGCATCATTATGCTGGATTTATATGCTATTTGTCTGAATCTATAAACCATTATATGCAGTACTCTGGTTTTGCAAAGACAAAAATAATTGTTCTGGTTAGATTAATTGTTTGTTTTCCAGCAGAACTTATATACCTTTTTTAATATTAATGTAGTCTATTTGTCATTCAATTTTAGTTCACTTTTGAAACCTGCTTCTGTGTTTTTTCTCCAAGAAGCCATCAGTACGACAGCAGAGAAGAAAACAGCAAATTTGTATTCAGTAGTACCAATTGTATGTCATTATAATTTATTTTAAAAAATAAGAAAAGAAGTTTAACATGATTTTATATGTATGAATAGTACATGTGAGTGTGTTAAAAAATGTGGACTGAAGTTTATGTTATGCTATCTTTACCATCTACTGCAACTTTTCTGATTTTTTCAAGTAATATATGATACATAAAGAACATATACTTTATAAGATTATGTACCTCAAAGGTGGATTTGGATGTATTGGCTTGCTTAGTGTAAACACTAACTTATAGTTGTTTGATACGGTACTTCTAGAAAATGTAAGAATCTTTTTATTCTGTTTTATTTATAGTATATCATAACATTGTCACAATTTTTCATCATATGGAATAGTGCCATTTTTCTGGGATCAGTCTGTTCGTCATTAAGTTTGTCTATGATTTTCAAGGGAGTGATTTGGATATCACATACCTTTTTTAAAAAATTATTTTTATTTAATTGTTTGATGCTCTTTATGGGCCCTTATGTGTGTTACATAAGACTAGTTGTATTGCTACCAAAATCACTTAAACGTTCAAACAGAGCCTCTATTCAAGTCTAACCAAATGTCATATTAGATGCACTGGTCTCTGAGAGGCTGCTGGTTTTTTAGGATATCACTGACAAAAGAAACATTGTTTTAAAGAATGGGACCTCAGCATAAAAGGGGGGCAAAAGTCAGTTCATGCCTAGCTGCCATCGAGGAAGTTGTTCTTCACTGGGAGTTGATTTATGGGGGTTTTTTTTAGTTACAGTGGTTGAATAGCTTTTGTGATAGCCTGTTTTCTGGCAGATATTAACACAAGCTTTTTGTCACTATACCTCCTGAACTACAGGATGATTGCAATGAAATTTTAAAAAAATGTATTCATTCCAATGTCTGGTTGCTTCAGTCTTTACTGTTACTTGATGTCTGGAGGTAAAGTGTAACAAATGAAAAATGAAATTATCCCTTTTCAGATGTAATTTGCAACAATACTGAAGGAATTGGATTATATGTATCATAATGAGTTCAAGTTGGTTTTTATTCATTGTCAATATCATTCAAATGATTTTGTCTCTGAATGCCTTTGTGAAACAAAAGGGCAAAATTTGCTCTCAATTTTTAGGTGCTGGTCATCCACACCAATAAGGTAATGATCACCATGGTTATCTGCTAATGAGATGATTCTAATGAGTTTCTAGTATACACTAACTGATGTAAGGTACAGTTATAGTATATTTAGAAATACATGATAATAAACTCCTCAGGGAGGACAGCCCTCATTGAAAGCATTTGAAGGCTACTCAGTGCTATAAATTACTGCGGTTGACTCTCCAGATATTTCCATTGAGACACTAAAATTTTGTCATGAAAATGTGGTTTGTGAAGCACACGTATATATACATTTCCATTCAAAATTTTAAAAAGTCAATGTTGACAGGTTTGGTACACTGCAGTAAGACATCTCATGCTTATGCCCAAATGATGCCTTGAAAAGGCACTATTCCTTTGAAACATGACAGGAATATCCCTTGCTTCGTGGACTTACTGAAACATGACAGGGATGTCCCTTGCTTTGTGGACTTACTGAAACACGATGGGAATGTCCCTTGCTTCTTGGACTGATCTAAAAATCCACCTGCATATTTGCATTGTTTCTTCAACTGAGGATTTTGATGGGAACATAACAATTGGCATCTAGTGGCCATGCATCGTTGAGAATAGTTCTAAATATGTAATGCTAACTTTTTAAAAACACTGAATAATTGGTCTCATTTGTATATACTTAAATATTATTTGCATTACTAAAATGTTGCAAATGTTCCTTGTCCATAAACAAACACATAAAGTAATGAAAACTTTAGGAAATTATCACATGAAAACCTCAGAACTTGTTTTCTTTTTGGTTATGGTAATAGATGCATAAAATCAGTGTCATGCACATTTTTTATTACCACACAGTGGAGAGCATTATTTATATTAACAATCTGACTTGACCATTGCATATTCTGTCATATCAAAACAAAACATCACATATGTTATACACTGACAGTACATTTAGATTCTATTTCCAAAGTAGCTGCAATAAATATGTTGTACTAAGGGATGATTACACTTGCGCTATTACAGGAATTATATGTTTGTTGTTCTTGCGCTATTACAGGAATTATATGTTTGTTGTTCTTGCGCTATTACAGGAATTATATGTTTGTTGTTCCTGCTCAGTCTAGTCAGTCATCAAAATTGATGGTATCTTCACATGTATGGGTAACTTAGTACAAGCAGCCTTCATTCATATATATATATATATATATATATATATATATATATATACACACACACACACACACACACACTTGTTTTAAACATAAGTATATATCATTCAAGTTATAAATTGTAGGTTTTGAAAATAAAGATATCTTTGAAATGTGCTATACTCAGCAGGTGCATGAGTAGGGTTTCATAAATTGGTTGGTTTCATATTAGATAATGGCTGTTATACTCAATCCAGAATGATAGTATTACATGTGTATGGTAAACATTGGCAGGTTTAGATGGCAATACAGAAAGAGATGTTGCTTTTTTACCAACACATTCATATATTGCTTTTCTACCAACACATCATTGGGATATTGCTTTTTTACCAACACATAATTGGGATATTGCTTTTTTACCAATACATCATTGGGATATTGCTTTTTTACCAACACATCATTGATACATTGCATTTTTACAAACACATCATAGATACATTGCTTTTTTACAAACACATCATTGACATATTGCTTTTTTACCAACACACCATTAGGATATTGCTTTTTTACAATACAGCATTGATTCATTGTTTTTATCAACACAAGACATGTTTTAATGAGGAGGCAATGTACATAATCCTGAAGCACTTGCTGATTCCTTATGTTCATAACCTGGCATTTGCACTTGCTGATCCACTATGTACATAAGCCATTAGCACCTGCTGGTCTCCAATGTACATAACCCAGTAGCACTTGTTGATCCACAATGTACATAATTCATTAGCACTTGCTGATCTCTGATGTGCTTAATCCATTAGCACTTGCTGGTCTCCAGTGTACTAAACCCATTAGCACATGCTTATCCTCAATGTACGTAACCCATTAGCACTTGATGGTCTCCAAAGTACATAACCCAGAACCACTCGCTGATCCACAATGTACATAACCCATTAACACTTGCTGGTCTCTAATGTACATAACCCATTAGCACTTGTTGGTCTCAAATGTACATTAGCCAGTAGCACTTGCTGGTCTCCAGTGTACATAACCCATTAGCACTTGCTGGACTCTAATGTACATAACCCAGTAGCACTTGCTGGACTCTAATGTACATAACCCAGAAACACTTGCTGGTCTCTAATGTACATTACCCATTAGCACTTGCTGGACTCTAATGTATATTACCCAGTAGCACTTGCTGGACTCTGATGTACATTACCCAGTAGCATTTGCTGGTCTCTAATGTACATAACCCAGTAGCACTTGCTGGACTCTAATGTACATAATCCAGTAGCACTTGCTGGACTCTAATGTACATAACCCAGTAACACTTGCTGGTCTCCAGTGTACATAACCCAGTAGCACTTGCTGGACTCTAATGCACATAACCCAGAAACACTTGCTGGTCTCCAGTGTACATAACCCAGTAGCACTTGCTGATTTTAAAGCAGAAGGCTAAGGAGGGGTATTTTTAAAATTCTGAATATTTTGTTATAATCTTAAGCTTTTTGGATCCTGGCAATAAAAATGAAATGTTAATCGATAGAGAAAATAACATTCTATAAATAATCTGCAAGTGAGCATAAGTGGCTGTTGTGAAGGGGGAATCAATGAAGATACTAAATTCACAATGGAAGATATTTATTTTATCAAAGACATTAATTTGTCAGCTGTTGTTAATATACAGTAAAGAAACATTTGAAACTTGGAACAAGTTTTGCAAGATGGGTCCCGCATTTGTTGACAGCTGATCAGAAACCAACTTGGATTGAAATTGTCAAATATGAACAGAGTGACTAGAGATGTTTGAATGAGATTGTCATAGGTGATCAAACATGGATTTACCTGATTGATGACCAAATATGGTCCAATACATTGTGGAAAACTGGTTTGGTTAAGTCAGGGTTCTGATAAATAAGGCTGCCTTGTACATGGTGATTCTGATTTTCTTCAGAGCTGAAGACTGAAAATCTCATCTGAAGTCAACCAAATGCATCTGAAATAAAATGGCAGGGCAAGATGTACAGACAGATGCGCAAAGGGTCAGCAGCAGTAGCAGTGATGATGATGATGATGATTTTTATGCCCGTGCTGCAGCATACAGGAGTCACAGATATCCTGATACACGAACATCAACAACTATCATCACAGATGCAAATGGAGAAAGAGTGGAATACTCAACAAGTATGGTGCATAATTTCTTCTACTGTGAATTTTCATGTGAACTTACCTGCTTTGTAGGTGATAGCTAATCACAATGTTTGAAAGGTTATAGGGCATCATCACCAAAAGGGAACAACTCTGACAGGAGGTTCATGGCATTAAATGCCTCTGGTGTCCTCAAACTGAATCATTGTACATGTATTTTGAATTGGTAATAGTTTACTAATCACCTGCACACTCCTTCCCTTCCTCATTGATCTAGCTATGTCTAGGATTTTAATGGGTAATAGGTAATTACAAAGGTGAATGTTTCAAGTCTTTGATGATTTGCCTGGACGTCACATGATTTTGTTCTAAAATTGGTGAATTAGGGCTAATTGTTACCATTCAAAACGAATGAAATAATAAAAGAGAAAAAATAAAAGTATAAAAAGTAAGTTTATAATGAAAAATATACTCATTTCCCCCTTACAGACAACTTTCTACAGGAATGTTTTGCACTGCTTATTTACATTGAACTTTCCCATCCCTGTACATGAAATGTATTTCTGTGAATATGGACTGGATTTTAGCATCCTGTTGCTAGGATATCATTTTTACACTTGCAGATGTTGTGACTGGTGAGACAGTCAATATTACCCACATGAGGGGTATTCAGATAGGAAGTGGCAACCACGTTGTTATTGGCAATGTGCATTCTGGTCCGAGAAATAGGACAGCTCCACCTGCATCAAGTCTTACAAGTAAGCTTCATCACTTTACTTTCAGTGTTGTTGGTAAATAAGGCAACAACGATTCCATTAAGCGATGGCTGGTTGACAATTTTCAGCATTTGAATTAAAATAGGATGTCTACTTAAAAGCTATGGTGGCCATTTCAAACTTTACTTTGCTGTGCTCAAATAATTGGGAACTATTGATAGAATATGCCAAGTGTTTAGTGAAGGCAAACTAAAGAGTAATCATACAACAAGCATAAGGTTATTTTGATTTTCTTTAAATTTGTTTAAAATTTTATTTTTATTTTCTATATCTGACAGAACTATTAAAATTATTTTAATAATATTTGATCTCTGTCTCACATAACTATTAACAGTCATCTGCTTTTATCTGAGACCAGCTATTGAAATTTGCTGTTCAGAGTTTTCTAAACCATTTCTCAACATATTGACATGGCATTATGTTTCACTGATAAAGGACCTTAACATCCATTTTGTTATGGTAATAGTTTATATTCTTATATTTATTGTTATTCATCTGACAATAACTCTATTGATGTCTTATTTTTCTGTATTTGTTTCTTGCCTGCATTTTCCACATCACTGAGGTTAATTGTACATGTTAAACATTAGATTGGTCAGTGAGCTGTGCATGTCAGTTTAGCTAACACTGTATTTATATGATGTGAACCAGCCTTGTTCCCATGTAAAGATAACCACTTTTAATATAGGAGCTAGCAATTTCACATTCAGAAAGGAATTGTGTTGAAAGTGAGTCCAACACAAAACCCATTGAATCTCTGCAGCTTAAAATGAACTTTAGGATTTGGCTTATTGTTTGACAAAATTATCCAGAAGCATTGAATTTGAATTAAAGATCCTACAATTTCATAACCAGTGTATCTTGGTTATGAGTCATAAACCATTGTGCAAAATTTGGTTCACTGTGATTGTTACAACTCTTTGATCATAAACTAAGTAACAGAAAGAAGCAAAACCAACAAGTTTTGTAAAACTTAACAAATAGTTTAATTATCTAAGTTATACAATGAAAATTTAAGAGGAACTTGCAGCATTTGAATTGAATCCAAATTAATCCTCAGAACTTCATTCAAGTAAGAACTGAATGTTCTGAATGAATTTCAAATCTTCAGCTGTTTTGGCCTAATCCTGATGTGTCAGAATGCATTGTCCAGAACTCCTTTGAATAATTCACAATAGTCCTAGAATAAAATTTTAGTCCAATTAGAACTTTTGTCGTTCTGGTGAATAATTTAAACAAATATGTCCTCTCCAGTAATATCTGAATACAACATTAAATATATCTGCATACTCATAGTCAACAAGAATGTAGGAAATAAGAATAAAAAATTGTCCATTCCTACCTCCTCATATACAAGCAGAAGTGGTGAAAACACATTTGGCTCCTAATGGCTGCATGACATTTTGCAAATATCCCACATTGTAAAAGAACTCACCTGATGTAACCCATCCAATGGGAAATAGCTTAATTCTTCTAAGAACCCACACGATTGACCTATCCAACAGAAAACAGCCCCAAAATAGTAAACAGGTTTATTTTTAATATTATTATTAATGATCATAAACACCTACATAAACACCTATTTATAGATCCTATGTAATCTACACTCTTAATATCTTAAAAAAGAATTTTATACCCATGTACAATAATTAGTTATCTAATACCTTGATTATAGATGATCATTGCAATTTACAGACATGAACAAAAATTACATATAATATAGATGCAGTCATGTATCAAAAGTTACAAAAAATATATATATATACATAACAGGGACCAGCATTCTGTGCATTAGTTTCTGTGAACATACTGTAATAAGTATAATATATATATATATATATATATATATATATATATATATATATTTGCCCAGTAACAATACTATTTACAGGTTGGTTGGAAGCTGGAAGGTCTGCTACCTGGAGTAGTGTGTGTGTGTGTTTTAGCTGTTCTACTCAGAGAACTGAACTATTAAAAACAGTCAGCTGTGTTTTATTAAAATAATTTAAAATTGGAATGAAATATATTTAATCTGTAGAGCTACCACATTATCATTATGCAGAATTTGTGAATTTCTTTTTCTTTTATGATGTTTGCTAGACCTGCACAAATCTGAAGGATGATATAGTCTAATTCCTGTTACACTGTAGCTGCATTTCACAAATATCCACACACAAAAGCCAAAAGGGTATATCACAAGAGCTTGTGTTATCTCTTTTCATATCCAGACAGGTGCAACATTTTAAGAGAAATGTGTTAAAATAACCACAGTAGATCAAGGAGATACAGGGATCCATGCTATATTCATGCATTCACAACTCCAAAAAGATACCAGTGATCACTGTCATGAAGTGATAATATTCCTTGTCCACTACAGATAACCCTGTTCAGACAACCCTGTAGGATTTTGTACCTAACCACCCCTGGCTTAGCTTCTTTCATGATGTTTCTTCATATACAGCCAGCATTGGGATGAATAAAATGTCTTATATATCCAGCTGCTTATATTTTGTTGGTTGAATAAGCTCAGCCTTTGATTGGTTGGTGCAGGACCAGTGGTGTGAAATGATTGAAGAGAACCACTTTAATATGATTGTTAATAGTAAAGAACAATTTCATTCACTTTCTGGTAATCAGTTAAAGATAGATTAGACTGAGTAGTGAACCTTAACCTAACCTTTATCAGACCAAAAATCATTACTGTGGTCTATACCACTACTATTACAACATATTGATACCTCTGACACTTAACAGGTGGATGCATGTGTAAAAACTGCACATCACCAAGCTAGGTGACTGTAACTTTCTTTTCATGAATTAGTTACATTTTCACTCACAATATGTCGTGATTAACTCCATATTGTAACCTAAAAAAAACCCCTCCTATTAACATGAATGGTTGCCTAGTTGGAATTTACAGGGAACATTATGGTTAGCAAAGCATTATTCTTTTTTGAGAAACACCTTGTATTTTACAAAAATAAATATAATAAAAATATACTTTATTGTTTATTTTGATGTGACAGAGTCAGTATACATTCATTTTGGACTGAAATAATGCAGTGCCTGTTCTAAAATATTTCAGCATCTGTGGAACCTCCATCAAAGGAACAATTAGATTATGTTTGCACTAGTCTTGGTAAAAAATGGAAGAAATTAGCCACCAGGCTTGGACTCAGAAATCCTGAAATCGAGAATATAGAAATTGACTACGTGGCCGACAGTGCTTATGAGCAAGCGTGGCAGTCATTGCAGAAATGGATCAGGAAAACAGGGCATGAAACTCGATTATGTGATCTTGCCCGGGCTTTGTACGACATAGAACTGTATGATGTTGCTCTCAGCTTACAGTGATTAAAGTGCTTTGTGTCTACATAACAAATTTATCTTTGCAGAAGCTATATCGCTGAAATAAGAGATAGAGTTGATTTTCTTCATTTAAATGCCATACATACGTGCATAAAAGTTGAGTCCAGTTGCAAGCAACATAGACCCTGATCTGCTGTTGCATAATGCGCTGATAGATTAGGATCTGTGTTGTTTGTTTTACTGATTACTCCTAAAAAAAGGCATAGACACAGATCTGCCAGTGCATTATGCAAAAGCACATCTGGGTCTATGCAGTTTGTAGTTGGACTTGATTTAGAAGTGGGTACAGTAATACTGTGTCATATTCATAATGTGATTCATCTTCGTTAACCAAGGGTCATTGATCTGCTTCATTCTACATCAACCGTGGGTATATATAACTAGCCTAAGCAATATCTACCACTCTGCCATATGATTGGATGCAGCTGAAAGAAGCTGATCCAATCAGATTTCTTGTTCTCTTTGTATATGAAGACAGTGAATAATCACTTCAGACAAAGACAGATGTTGCATGTTTCTCCAATTCGGACACTTCACATTATTCTTCAGAGTCAAGGAATATGAACATCACAGAATTTGTCCTATTTCAATAATCAACATGTGTAAGGGGCTCTTTCATTGGTCGATTAATTTATAGTAAAACTCACATGATTTTTCATTTCTCCATGCATTGTGGTAGGCATGGAGAGTATTAAGAAAGAAAATCTCGACCATCTCTCTGCGCATCCCAGTTGTCCTGGCTTCTCGCAGAGAATAGCTCACACTTTTGCATCTGATGGTCACTGTGGAGTGGATGTGGTTTTGATAATATTTGTGCTTTTTACTGTTTATGAACTATGCAAGCATGTGCTAAAGAATTTCAGAGAGAGAAAGAGCAAGAGCACACGAGTCACTGTTTTATCATCATCGTTACCCTTATAAATTAACAGACAAATTTTTTTTTCCAAAATAAAATTCTTTAACATGAACATATTGGGAATGACACATAAAATTTACTAATACTAGATACTTCAGGAATTATCTTAATTTCTGGTGTTTTTTTTTAGTTCCATGTTAGTGGAGCTTATATGAGCATTCACGATACACTTATTTCCATTGAAGTTTATGCAATTTTTAGAAGAAATCAAACCATTTTTTAAAAATAAAAAACAAACTCATTAACATTTTGAACAAATGTGAATCAGAAGCACCCGTTCTGAAACTTAATGAATGCTTTCTCTTTCTGGAGCAATTTGCTTACTTTCTGATATTGAAAAAACATGAACATTCAGTTACATGTAATTATAAAAATGTTAGTTCTAGTTAAGATAATGTAAGTTACATTCTGCCACATAAAATTTTAGATAATATGATGACAATACCTTGTGAACTTTATTAATACTATATTTTGTGTAATGAATCTTAATTTTTTTGTTAAATACAACATTATCAGAATCAGTGATAGAAAGAAAAACTTGGAACTAATCAATACTACTAGTTTCAAATTTTTGCATTTATCTATTTATTGTCTTTCATTCGTTTTGTCCATCATATCACCTTAGTAAAGATTATTGTTAGTAAAGAGAGAGCATGAAATCTGATTAGTTTTTGGAATGAAATGTGGTCTTGCTGTAGACTACTTAAAAGATGTAATTAGATCTTTTGTTCTTTCCACCAAGGCATGTGATCATGGAATACTGTGTGACTCCCTTTGAGTACAACTACCTTGTGTCAAAATTCACTCATGCCTTCTAATATTCAACTGTCAAACACTTTGATAACAGAAATAATAAGTAACCCGTATATTCAGAATTTTGAAACTGTGATAAACAGTGTTTCTCCTTTGTGTTCTAATGCTGGAGATCAGTTAGTCTAAGTCCAGTATTGAGAACCAAATGTAGTGATTTAAATTATATATCAATTGATTCTTAAATCATGCTTCCAATGACAGTTATTGTACATGCAGACATATCAAAACATTTGAACACCTTGTACTAGAATATAAAAATTGTACAGCATGTGCATTTCACATTACCAAGTCAGCAAATCAGAAATTCCATGAGCTCTGATGAAATTATTATGCATATATTTGTCAGTGTGAACCTTCATAAAATTATCAGTTATGGTCAGTTATGTTTCTCATATTATTACATAAATCCACACCTATCTGTTCTATCTTTTCTTTTGTTCTATGACTCTGCAGTAATTGCATAATATTTGAATCATGTATATATTTATATATGTTTATATACAGTCCTCTTTGTCTCAGTAGACAAATATTGTTTGACAAAATGTGATAGTATAGGGGATACAGATTTTAATAAAACTTCCAGTTTTCTGCTGAATCCCCTGATATTGCATTGTTTTTCATTTCATATGAAGATGTTTTCTTGAATTAAGATTGTTTGGACAGTGTTTTATCTTCTTGCTTTAATGATGATGTTTGGAATAAATGATGTTGACACCAAACCATACAAATTTATACATGGATTGAGATATAATTTAAAATCTTTTTTCCGCAGTGATGTTCCTTGTTGTGTTTCTTTTTACATTTTTTTCTTTTCAGTCTTCTGAAATAAATACAAGAAATGTTTATAGAAAAAATTTACAGTGTCAATTAACAATTTAAACATTTGTTACAACTCTTGGACATAAGCTATGTAACAGAAAGAAATTAAATGAAACCAACAATTTTAGTAAAATCAACAAATAATTTCTCTTAGTTACAAAGTGAATATAGTATTGAAGACAGTATGGTGAATTGATGATAAATGTTCTGTCACAAGTCCAAAAGTAAAGAATGATCAAAATGAATTCCAGTAGACTTGAAGGTCCTATTATACTACAGTGATGTAATCCAGAATGTTTTTCAATGAGTTTCAATATTTCCAAGCTTGTGTTTTAGTCCAAAAAGTCAGTGAGCACTTTGTAATTCCAGTGAATAATTTAAATAAATAATTCCTCTCAAATTATATCTGAACACAACTGCAAATGATTCCAGCAGCTGATCATACAACATGAATGAATAATTGTTTACCAAACCTCTTTATATACAAACCCACTTGACCTGTGACACAATAGAATATTTTGGAATTCCCAAATTTCTGATGGAAAATTCCACTAAATTGTCATCATGTTCTCTTCCAGACATTCAAAGCTCATAAATAAGGTTAGGTATTGAACTCAGATTTAGTAAATATCTTTAAACATGACAAAAGTCAGGTAGGCAAAATCTCTATCCTCAATCATGGGCAAAGGTCAAGTACACAGTGTCAATTAAATATACATAATACATGTGCCATATTGGTGCCAAACTAGGTCCAACTGTTTGTTCATGATCTGACATCTGCCTTGTTGTTTTGACTGCTAAATCCAGTGGGACTTTAATGTTTATAAAGTAGAATAGTTGTAAAGGATTTGACAGTGTTCTTCTATTCAGTTTGTTTTATTCTTTGTGTTAAATTCTACTGTGTTTTATTTGTTTCTGTTGAGTTTCATTGTTTTATTCTGTATGTTTCATTCATCGTGTTTCATTCTATATGTTTATCCTCGTGGTCTGTGACAGCTATAGAACAGAAAATTTTGGATAAAAAACATTGCTCATGCAGTGTATGCAGTACATTTTAATATCTATGCATGTAGATTCATCTGTGTAATCTTTTCCACTGCATATTTGTTTTGTTTTGTTTGGGTTTTTTTTGGGGGGGGGGTCTTCATTGCATGGACATCCCGTGCTGAGGAATAAGATTAGTTAAAAAAAAAAATCCTTTCTTTTTCATATTTTACTGACCTTATTATCTTTTTTTCTCTGACGTATTTTTACTCCGCAGTTTTCTTCAAATTGTCTTCAGTTTTGAGACTGCAACTTTGGAGGGAAAAACCTTAGTACTTTTTAGACACTGAAGTTAAAACCATTGTAGGAGTGAGGGATGAAAGGGTTCTGATAGCCCAAAGGAAATCAGGGAGTCAACTCCTAAATGTTGAACATGTAGAATTATAACAGTGACCCAGACCAGTGAGAGTTTGTGAAAGGGTTCTGATAGCCCAAAGGAAATTAGGGAGTCAACTCCTAAATGTTGAATAGGTACAATTTTAACAGTGCCCCAGGTCGGTGGGAGTTTTTAGCTTACGGCTTCAGCAATCTCAGCAGAAAGTGTCTTAGGCTTGCAAAATGGGGAGAGGAAAGTATGTGCTGTATGCAAAGAGAGATAAAGGCTTACTCCAGTATGAAATCATGAAAAGCAAGGGAAACAGATAGATTCATATAGGAGTCTCGGGGAAACAAAGGGATAACAAATATAACTAAAAGTAGATGTAAAATGGGTAATTTAGACCTGATTACCTATGCGAAAGAAATGTTTTTGATTGAGTGATATGGCAGTATTGTCGTACCCCCACCCCCCAGCCCAAGGCTGGGGTCTTCAGATTAAAAATTTAGGGATTGCTTCATGTTAACTTGTGTTTCGACTACATAGCTCCCACCCGCAAGGGGCTCGTAGGCATCACAATTGTAGTTTGCCTCAGATGATTTGGCTGTTTGGCCACAATCCACCAAAGGTATTATTAATTTTGAAATATATGTGAAATAATAAACAACTCTAGAATGGTGTTTATTAGTAAAATATGTGCACCTGGATAAAACTAACAAAAAGAGAAGTGTTCTTGAAAAACTGTTGGTACAGCTCTTCTTGCAAAGGCTAGAAGAGGATGTATATTTATGCCATACTGGAAATGTGTGGCTGGTGTTTGAGCCGATCATCAGATTTACATGGGTTGTGGAGATGACTGCATTGCAGAAAAACTAAAACAAAAAGAAATAAGGCAAGAAAACAGTATGACGCGGTGCTTTGTGAGATGATAGTATGTAATAAATTTTATTTAGAGATAATATGTGGCAACGTATGTACATTAATAGTGGTAATATTGCGATTTGGACGCACCTTGCATGCACTCACAATGACTAGCATGGGGGGGGGACGGAAACCCCAAAAGGGCCCTTATTTCGTTCACACGAAAGAACAAGCAACAAAAGGAAGCCTTCGCAGGTCGCAGCAAGTCACCAACACGCACCGCGGCCTTTACAGAAAAGTACGACCGCAAGCTACAGAGATTAATATCAGTACTGGGGTGAGCAACCGGCTTCCAGTTAGAGACGGGGTCGGGAATGCAATAGGCCGCAGGGGAACAATTATGGATGCCGTTGGGCCAGGCGGCGCCGTGTGGCTGCAAATAATTTAGCACATATTGTTCAGTGCACGCCCAACGATTCAGATATTGAGTCAGGCTCCTTTTCCACAGCCACCCACGGCCTATGCAACCACTGTGGAGAGGAGCACCAGGTAGACAAGTCACGCTGCATTGCAGCAAAGGGCTGAAAACGGTTTGGGAAGATTCTTTGGGAGTTGCGGAGCCTAGCACTACTCGGCACCAGGCGACTCAGTTCGCCACAAGAGTCTTTGGGGTCACGCCTTTCCACACCTGAGGAGCGAATGCGAAGTCGACATCGAGTGCAAACAGCCAGTGATACATTCTCATTTGGACAAACGTTGTGAGCCTTGGCATACCACTGCGTCATACCTAAGTGTCATCAGCGAGTGACGCCCTCGATAGGCTACTGGCAATTAATTTTCATTTAGAAAAAAATTGTGCGCCATTTCATTCCACACCACCCCCACCACAGGGCGTCGGGACGGACTACCCGCGTCGGCCCCAGACACCATCCACCTCGATCCCAAAGTGCCGAATGCCCTAGCAACACATACATGTACCATCGGCCAGCACTAAGTTGACCAAGTTTTAACTTGAGCTGAAAAAGAGATCGTAGGTGAGCTGCCGCTGTCAAAACCAGCCACCTAGACGTCCCAGCCAGAGCCAAAGCAGAAGAACAAACAGCACCACTATAAAAACGATCAGTCAGAAGGGCAAAAGAAAATAGCAGATATATTCGGTTTTATCCGCAGCATATGATTTGCACCTGTAAACTTTAGGACGATCACAGTAAGCATTAAAATTATACCTGGTAATTAAAGATTAACATTTTTTAAAAGTATTTAAAGACGCTAATTTGACACAAAATAGCCAGGACTAAATCCTACAACTTATAAAAATGCAAACATGAACAGCATCTTTTTTTTTTTTTGTTCATGAATATCATTTACATCTCGAGATTGGTTGATTAACTGGTAATGATATAGGTTACTTGGATGCAGAGTAGGTATTGAACAAGTATGTTGGCCCTACGTACTAATTAACATTCCAACGGATGCCGAAAATTTTTCTCATTTTGTCAGTTTGTAATTGCTAATGAAAGTATCGAATACTTTTCAATGATGATGTCTTCGTGAACAGTCGTTTAGGAAAGTACCACTAGTCTTGCCATTTAAAATAAGGCACACTGGCACTACTTTGTACACTTTGTCGATATAGCTTGAACAAACTCAAGCTGTCATCACAGTAGGCAAAGCTCCTCAGTATGTAGTCTCAATTCTGCTTTTGTTTTTACCTTGTTGTGTCTCTTCATCTTAATTCCACACCGTCTCTGTTGGACACAGACCGCACCTTTCTGTAATAACTAATAATTTTCAGTTATAACGTAGAGATCTTGTCAATGCTATAGTGACGTTATACCAATACCAACATCATTGGCACGTGGGACAATAATAATAATATTGCAAAAATAATTTCATCATCATCATCATCATTGTTGTTGTTGTTGTTGTTAAAGGTAACTTCCCTGTGCCACAGGTGCGATGCGGCAGTCGCGAACACGAGGCGCATGTGATCTCGTGCTGTTCCACAAATTATTCAAGGTGAAAACATTTTCTAAAATCTTTATTGACAAGTTTGAAATATATGACTTATTTAAGTGAATGGCAGTTAAGATAAATACACGTATTCCTAACAAGATGTTACAACTGATCCAGAAGTAAAGACTGTGTCCTCAATTTAAATACCCACATTTGTTGCCGGTACCTCAAATACATTACTCACGATTGTGAACGAGCATCAGTTTATCGTGCAAACACTTATTAAAAGGATGTGAATTTAAAGAGACCACAAGTAATTGCGCTTATCATTACCTGATCCAATTAAGAATGAAAAGGAACTTTATTTTGACGTACACAAAAAGTACATAATTAGTACATTAGATAATGCATATACAAGACATTATTGCATAAATTAATGAACAAAGACGATAGAAAATCGGTGTATCTACTATTTGCATTTACGTCTCTGTCTATAGGTTTAGACTGTAGTGATTATTTGTTGATTATGGGGAGTAGGTGTTGGGAAAATATTTCTTAAGCCAGGTAGTTAGCCAATTTCTAGGAGCAGACGTCGTAATATACAGCATACATGAGACTTTTTGACAGCATGGATTAATAATGGACTCTTCCTAATTTCTTAATATAGAGAATTGTCTGGATATTTTTAGGTATACGTGTTTAGTAATTTGAGATAGGAAAAAATATTGTATTGGGTAAGCACGCAATATAAAGAATTATTCCTATCGTGTTTTATATTACATGGCGTGATGTACTAATATTCGGCTAGGAAACGCTTACTGAGGAATCATGCCAATATAAAACAATATAAACATGCAAGTGTGAGAGTAGAGCTTCGTGAGGTGTTGTCATCAGGTGATTAGAACAAAATAACTGTAGTGTTTGCGTATTTAAGAGCCTTTCAGTTGACAACAACTGTTGTCTTGAACAACATGGATATGGGCGAAAGCACGGTACTATCAAGCCACGCTTACGCATGTGATTGATTCGCTCGGTAAGAGATTCCTCGTAACTGTATTATGCACATTTTTACCGAGGTTGCTGTTTCAGTTGTTGAATCCTCATTTTAAGTTATTGTACACTGTTATATATATTTAATTTAATTTTTTTGTCAGTTAGTTATATTTTAATTTTTCTTATTTGCTATTGTAATGTCACAATATGTTGGACTTGACCTTGTCCAAAACTGAGTTCATTTCTGCTTGACCCAAAGTTGACCCAAGTTGACTTTTTTGTATTATTCAGCGTAAACAACTAATAACAGCTTCATTGTTTTCTATGTGTATGAACTTAAAGGTCTACTAGAGTGTAATACACATTATATATGAGAATGTTCATTTTTCGCTAAATAACTCAGAAATGTGCATTAAAAATGCATATTTTAACTCACAGAGAAGAAAATGAAGACAATGTGTGCATTTATCGATGTTTTACGGAAAACGCTCCGGAAATATTTGTATACTTCCGGTGATAATAGGATTTCTGGAAGTGATGTACTGTCGGGAAGTTCATATGTTTAGCATATGTGATGATGGCTGAATCTAGTGACGATTCAAGCGAATTTACGGCAAATTTGTTATGCTCATTTTTGTCGTGTGAGGAAGGTGAACTCTAGAAGATGGCGAACGTAATGAACCTTAAAAAGATTCTGCTCGCTGAGGTTAGACAGTACCAATTTAAGCCCGAACGACACGAGAACGTGGACGAGGACCCTAAAGAGAACATAGGGCATAATGAGGCTGAGCAGCGCTTGGGCTATTCATTCTGGTAATTACTATTATCATTATGGCAATTATTATTGTTATTCTTTGGTTAATGTTATTTCAATTTCATAATGACAAGAGAAGGGCACGAATTTGGGCGAAACTTGGATGTCTTCAGAGCAGATTTTCATGTGGGCGTGGTTCATCAGTAACTAGTGGTGTTAAAAGTTAAACACTTAAGACTCAGACTGTGAGAGGTGTAGATATAAATACTTTATTAACTTTATGACAAGTTTGTTCTTTTAAACCATAATGAAATGCAGAACCCGAATGTACTTTGGGTGTGATTGTTTACTACCCTCCACAGACAATAAAATTGAAGAATTTTATTAAAAAGAAAAAGTAATCATAGACCTGGTGTATCAAAATGTTTAGCAAGCATATATTTTCTCTGTGTGTCTAGGTGTATAGTACTAGTGGCAGAGGAAGTATTCAGATTTATGGGAAAACAAATCTTGAGAATAATATATTGTTGATTAAATGTTCATTATTGTGGTACAGAAGTTTAACCATGCATCACATATACATATATTTCATACTTTAACATGCAAGAACTTCTCATACATTTTACCCACCAGTTTGCTATCTAACACAATAATGAATGATGGAGTGTATTTACCATGTATATTGGTGTACCTGTGAAAATTGCAGCAGTTAAAGAAATAGTTGAGAAGTGTAGATGCTGTAAAGAGATTATGATTTTGAATAAGACTGAGGAGGTCAAGGTGGATTGTATCATTGATCATCCAAGATTTCATACAGTTTGCTTCGATGAATATGTCCTGGAAGCAGCATACTGTGCCTACATTCAGCAATATGGAAATTGCAAGGAAATCCTGTCCGAGTACATGACCACTTGTAGGCAAAATATTCTTACAGTAGTTATGGTGCCGCTATCAGGGTCAATTTTGGGACAAGTGATTGCTTTATACACATGTGAAAATTATGCTTAAAATTCCTTTTCATAAAAGCTCTCCTTTATTGACAAAATGTATCAGTAGTCACTTTACTTGAGTGTGGAATGTTTACCAAACCTTTCATTTTAATAATAGATCCTGCTAAAATCCTTCGTCCATTATCTTGGAAATTCTCATGAAAAATTCTTTAATCCTCTATAATTTCATTTCTTGAACAGATTATATACTATGACATAAAAACATATTGCTGTCTGTTCATGTTCACTTTTGATTCATTTAGCTTCCTAACACTGGTTGTAGTAAAATTTAATTTTATGCTAAAGGCATTGACTCTGAAAACATGAAATAAGTAACAGAAAACCGGGACACATGAAATAACATAACTTTATTCAAGTTTAAAAATTTGCTGTATATTCTATTTTCAGTCATAATAGATACATGGCCACATAGAAGTGGCAATAACCGTCTATCAACTGACTCCGGCTTCCTGATCACTTCCTCCAGCACTGCCATCAATTCTTCAACATAGTCTGAAGAAAAAAAATTGTTACCCCTGCAATTCAAGAAACTGAAAAATGTTATCTACTGCCTATATTCATACTGACAATTTACGAAAGAGAATTAATGGAATTGGAAACCAGACTTAAATAGTATTCATTTTAACATACATATAAATTGTAATGAATAATAATAATAATGATAATATTTGTTGCAATATATGATTTTG